>CM035414.1:29384561-29569561 GCA_020310875.1 Ceratopteris richardii | reverse complement strand
ATATTTATCATACAATTCAATCATTGTATCCAATGCCGTATGGTTGCGATCATGTATGCGACGATCGGGGGACCTTATGGTGGTGCAAAATATGGATACTTTAGCCAACCCTGGCATTGTTTATTGTTCCAAAATTTGATGGCAAATGCATCCCAGGATCGATGATGCGGGATGCGGCCATAACACGGACTGTACAGGATATGCAATAGTGCTTTTGACCAGGTGTACATCATCTCGTGCTAATTTGGCTGAAATATAGTTCCTTTGGTTGCACAAGGAGGAAGATCCTCTGGCTAGAACTGAGTTGCATATGTGGGTTTCTTGCATGTTATATACTCGATCGCTAAGTTGTACTCTGCTAGATGTATAAAGTATGGTTTATACTGCAACTCATTTATCGATATGTACCTAAGTGGTGCCACTTTTGCAAAATATGGAGACTGTAGAATAGTCTCTTCGATAGTTGACATCGCTTGCAGCTGTGTCTGTACTCTGGTTGATTGTGTTTTCCCTAGCCCCTCTACTGACTTCATCCATGCTGGTCATGGAAGTTCAAATGTGTGTTGTGCTTCTCCAGTAACTCTTCCACCACAAAACGGTTGAGGTTCATATTCTTCTTCGAAAGTAGGTTTGACTAGTATGGCCATTGTCTCTTCGGCCTCAACTAGGTCAAGTGGGGAGTTGGGCCATGGGATTGCAATTTGTTCTGTCAGTAGATGCTGTAATTTTGTGACTTGCGCCCGTAATGTGTTCAATTCTTCCAATAACTGAGGTGGTGTCACACCTTTTGTAGTCTGTGTTATAGGTGATTCTCATAGACACAATGTGGTGTTATCACTTCGTAGTGTATCACATTCTTCTAATAAACCAACGTAGTCCTCTAATAATCATGTGTGATCCTTTAGGAGTATCTTTATAGGTTTCTGAAGGAAGAGCTTTGAAGCCACTAGTGCTACGTGGCTCTTCTGGATGGTCCATGGTCATGTCAAAATTCTCCCTATTTTGCTCTTGGAGGCATTTATTTTTTTCTTTTGCTATTGCAAGATGACGGTGGAGAAGCCCCATATTTCTTGTGAGTTGTGCATTTCATGTCACCTGCTAGCGAAGCTCATCTTTACTCTCTGCTAGGGCCTCTTTTGCTTTCTGCTCCAGCTCAAGCTCCATTGTATGATAAGGCTTTTTAATCTCCTAATAGCGTACATTGAGAGAAGCATTCTCAATAGTCATTGGTGAAGATGTATGCACGATGGTATGTTGTTGACAGTGAGATGTAGAGGGAATGGGAAGGGGGTGGGGAGGTGTGGATGCTAAAGTGATTGTGGAAAAGTGTGTTGAGGAGAGTGGGTGTGCTACGATCCGTGTGTGTGTGGTGGTGAGTGAAGTGGAAATCATGAGTGATGGTATAGTGGAAGGTGAAATGTCCATGTCACTGGATGTGTGATCTTTTGTGCTAATTGTGTATAGCGGTGTTATGGTGTGTGATTGTGCTGGTGGCAACAAATTAATTATAGGTGTAGATTGAATTAAAAGGATGGGTTCTTGTAGGGGAAGTCAATGAAGCGTGTTCAAAGAGATGATAGGTTGGCTAGATTAATAAGGTTGAGAATTGGGAATGTTGTGGTGGGTGGTGTGAGGAATGAATTTAGGGAATCTGGTGGTAAGGTTGGTGGGATTGAGTGTGGGGAGGTAGGTAGGAAAGGGTTATTTACATCTAGTTGCAGATTGGGTATTGGTGTAAGGGAACTGGAGGTAGTGATAGAGGGTGAAGATGTTCTTATTATAACATCAGGTGAAGGACTGGCAATGGTTGGTGAAGCCTGGTGTGGTGACTAGGGGTTTGGTTCCAACATAGTGGTAGTGCCTTAGTTAGAGGGTGATGGAGGGAGCTTAGGGGAGTTAGATGATTCCATGGAAGTAGTGAGGTCCCTAGGTGGTGTTGATGTCACTAGTTGTGCCTTATCATCATGTTTGCTTGAGATACTTGGGGCTACCGAGACTCAGATGAACTCATTGGGTCATGAAAGTAATCGCATGTGGCATGGGTCAAAACATGGTAGAGATTTGCATTTTAGGAAGTTGAGTGCTTCCACCATGCCACAATTTCAATTAACATATTGAGTGCTTGAACAAATGTGGCCTCAAAACTACTGTTTGCTAATTCTTGTTGCAATTTTTGGTGGCTTTGTTGTTTAATTAGTTGGCTTCTTGCCCATATAGCCCGCATTGTGGTCTATAGACATTGAATTGCTATCATTCCCTTCATGATGAGTGTCATCAGTTATTGTTATGAGACAATATGGGAGGATTATTACAAGGTGATTAGTTTGTCAAGATGTCAGTGGATTAGTACAAGGATAAGGGTTAGCTAGTTGAAATGTTGTATTAAATGTTATTCATGAGTGAGGGTGGTGGGGTTGTTTAGGCACCCATTTCCTAGTGGCTAGTGAAGGGGAATGGTTAGTTTGTTTAGATACATGGGATGGATTAGGAGGTGAAGAAGAGGATAATCGATAGGGTTGTGGGGAGATGACAATTACACGGTTTAGTTTTTGAGATTCTAAGAAAACCTTAGGCACCCAAATAGTTGCAGTGGTTGGGTTTGCCATCTTTGACTGCTTTGGTATTCAAATTTGTTGAATTCTTGTTTGAGGAGGACGTCTTGGAGATGGAGAGTGCTTAGGTTGACTCTTCATTACCTCCGGTTCCTATAATGAACTAGAGGAAGTAGTCAATGATTGCTGACCCTTTGGTTCCCATATTTGCCTTCTGCTTAACACTATTAGAGTCTTGTACTGCTTCCATGATGTAGTCTGAATCATCCTTCTATTCAAGTGGTCATGCTATTTTTGACTCTTCTGTGGTGATGTGTGAGAGGTCAGATAGACACTGCTTTGGAAAAGAAGGGAGTTCCAACACTTGCATGTCTTTTCCATTAAGAAATGAGGCATTTTGTACAACAGATCTAGGCACGCATGCTAGAAGTGTGGAGGGTATGCTCGAGGGGTTGATGCTCCCCATATGCCCATGGATTGTGCCCGCTTGGCTTCTTGGGTACTCCCTGGTCCAAGGATAGTCCACATCTTTCTAGAGAGGGTTGACCTTGGTGAGAGGTGTTGACAGTCAAGGTCAAGCACAAGCATAGAAGCACATCAAGGAAGTGGACACACAAGAAGAAGGAGCATGTAGGGAGCTCCAAAGAGCACATGTTAAGCACAAGCATAGAAGCACATCAAGGAAGTGGACACACAAGAAGAAGGAGCATGTAGGGAGCTCCAAGAAGCACATGTCAGATTTTCAGAAGAAATCCCTATAAAAATAGTGAATTTTATCACTAAAAACCATTGTAAATACCATTTTCCATTTTTGTAACTCCATTTTGTTCAAGCCGAGGAGTCCCGGAGCTTGAGGAGTATTAGAACTATCATCCTACCAGTTTTCATAATTTTTAGACTCCGTTTGAGCCCCCAAATAAGCCCTAGAACCTATTTTTTAACTAGGCTAGACACGGTCTAGACAAGGCCAAAACCACTCAAAAAACTATAAAAAGGTATGGAGAGCTCATTTTTGAGGTTAGCTTGTTGTAGTTTTGAGCTTTGTAAGAGATTTCTTTTGTAATCAAAGTCCTTCCATTGTTCCACTCTTTGCTCTTACCTTGTGTGCGTGTGTGTGTATGTGTGTGCATGCTTGTGTGCTTTCACTCACGCACTTGTGCCATCACTTGCTCATGGTCTTCATACCGATCCTCATGTCTCCACGGATTGACATTTATGAGGTGTATGTCCTCACGTTGGTACTTGCCATTGTGCTAGAGTGACACCAAATTTGGCATCGTTGCCGAGGATAGAGCTTGGAGGACGAGCGTGTGACGGTAAGACGTAGAGAAACGATGTTGGAAGGTAAAAAAATCACCACTTTCAGTTCATTTTTTGAGTTTTTGTTCATCTCCATCTTCACCATCACCACCATTTCCTCCCCATCTTCATCTTCTCTAATTTTTTTCATTTTCGAGTGTTTCGAGTGTACATTCACCTCATTTTTCACTTGCGGCTGCGAGCAAGAAGCATAAAGGGTGTTCAGAGTTGAAACGCTGGAGAATATCCTTGAAATACGCTCAAAATACCCCAAAGATTGAGTGACAGTATCGCGGAGTGACAAGGACTACATCTAGTATCGCGCGGATGGTATCGCCAGTTTGGAGATAGATTTTGCATCTTCACCATTACCACCATTTCCTCCCCATCTTCATCTTCTCTGAGTTTTTCATTTTCGAGTGTACATTCACCTCATTTTTCACTTGTGACTGCGAGCAAGAAGCATAAAGGGTGTTCAAAGTTGAAACACTGGAGAATATCCTTGAAATACGCTCAAAATACCCCAAAGATTGAGTGACAGTATCGCAGAGTGACAAGGACTACATCTGGTATCGCGCGGATGGTATCGCCAGTTTGGAGATAGATTTTGCATCCACAGGCACATAGGATTGACACACATCAGAGAAAATGTTCTAGGTAACAGAGCAGGATAGGCATGCATACACTTGGAAGGGTGAATCAATTTTCCCTCCACTAAGATCTAGCGTTTCCCATGGTATCCAAGGAGTAGGATCATCCAAGGCTCATGAAACCCAGAGGGAAAGAGCTAGAGAGAGACCCGAGGTAAGCTTTGCACACACAGTGGGCAGGGACATATCAGGACATGAAGGTGAAAGACCTGAAAGAGAGAGACATCGAGCATAGAGACATCAAAGAGATGAACATGATTTTCCATTGCCTAAACCTTGAGAGCATTCAAGAAGCCTCAGACCCTCTCAAGTGGTCAAGGCAATGAAGAACTATTTTGATGGATTCAGAGACCCTTATGATCATGTGACCGAGTTCAAACAAGTGTTAAGAGTTAAGCAGGTTGAGGACTTGTTCACATAGTTTGAGGCATTTGGTTTGATTCTTAAGTGTACTGCCTTAGCTTGGTTTGAACCCCTAAATAGTCGCAACTACCAAGAGATAGGTCAACTGCTAGAAGAATTCATTGTAGAATTTTCCAAGAGTGGTATCTGGCATAACACATCATCCTTGATCCACAACTTTAAGCAGACACCCCAAGAAACAGTGCGACTTGCAGGAAGACGGTTCAGACAATACTTAGAAAGACGCCCTATTACAGAGTTACCCAAAAGATGGCTTGCTAAGCACCAAGTTGAGATCAAATGTGTACTTGAGAGCCTAGATCCATAGAAGAGTGTGTGCGAATATGTATTGACATAGAGGACAACTTGGGTGAGGAGTTATGACTATCTAAACTCTATAAGGATTCAAACAGTTCTACTAGTCATACCTCTAGAGCCTCCAATGAGATAGATGAGATAGCTGAGCAGGTTGCCAAGAAGCTAGGAGTTCAAAATAGACAAATGCCAAGGGTCACCCCATTGAAACGATGTTATACATGCGGTGGAGATCACATGGCTAATGTTTGCCTAATGATGGCTCAGTCCCAAGGAAACCCTAATGCTCTATATTGCACCATTGAGAGGAAATACACAAATCATACGGCTCAAGATTGTCCATACAATAGGTAGGCTATCAGACAAAATTATCAGCAACCTTATCCACAGGGTAGGTATCAGAATCAATACCAACAGCCATATTGTAGGCCGCAACAACAATATCAGGCACCATATAGGCCCCAACCAGTCCTAGGAAACCAACCACCAGCTCCTGCCAATCTGATCCTTGTTAAGTATGCAATGGCAAAGGAAAACCTTAATAGGGCATTGGTGCCACTAACCCCTTTGGTCTCATAAAATGACTCTCATGCTCATAGTTCAGACTACTCCCATGAAGATAGTCCACAAGCTTATTACACAGAGTCACCAGAACATAGTGAGGCTTATTCCTATCAATATGAGACACCACCTATGGAACAAAATTGGGAGCTAGAATACTCCAATGTCATGTATACGAATCCCAAACCCAGGCCCCAAGCGAGACAAGTAAGACCACAAGCCCCTAGAGGACCATGTTTTAGATGTCAGGGCGACCATTTCATTCGTGAATGTCCCCACTCACTCACTCCAAGACAAGGACAAAACATCACAATACAAGGCTTTTGTCTTGAGTGTGGCAAGGAACATCTTCCAAGAGAGTGTCCTAGGAATCCCTCTAGTGCACCCAAGGTGACACCCATCAATGTGGTAGGCTTAGTGGCGGATTCAAGTTCAAGTAGTAGTAATGTGGCTCCTGTACAGGCAGTTACTAGGGCACAAGCATTAAAACAGGATAAACCAGCTGAGCAATCAGAGCCAAGTGAATCAAGAGAGCCGAGTAAGAGGAAAACAAGAACGTGGAAAGATACAAGGGAGAGAACCAATCGTAAGTGGAATAAAAAGTTATCTAAACTAGAAGAAAGCCTGAAAGGCATCAAAACAAAAATAGAAGACATTGCATCTCAAAGCCCCTCGCATGCCGTAGCTCCATCCACTCCACCTCATCCCACCCGACCACCCACTGTAATAGACCACAATCAGGGTCTGTTCTTGCAGATCTAACCCTAGAAGGCTTGGACATGATGTTCAAGGCCTACAAGGCTCGACTTCAAGAAGGGCCAATAGCTGCAAACCTAGACAAGAGTTACCCTAGAGCAGATTTAGAGATTGATCAAACAAAAATGTGCATGAAAATGGTAGAGTTGGATCAAGCTATGCTTGAAACCAGTCAATAGTTCAATCTGACAAACTCTATCAAACCAGATTTGCATTTCCAGGGCTTACTAGAAAGATTAGAGCAATTGGTAAACAAGCCCCAGGTTTCTTTACCTCTGCATGCTCAACCAGTTGTTGAAAGAGAAAGCTCACCTCCAATGAAAGCTTACATTCCTGATTCCGTGGATGATGGAACACCTCTTTCAATCCAGCAATACTCTCAAGAGTTCTTGCGAGAAATACAAGAAGAGAAATGGGCCAAGGAGAAGGGTAATCCCCCTCCTATTCCTGAGATTGATGATCTTCATGACCAATTTCCCCAAGACATCCCGTCTATCTGTGGAGACCAAACAAAGCAACAAGAAGATGAACAATTAGACTTTGAATCTAATTCTTTACAAGAGTTGCCACAATTCATAGGCCCATGGGAGTCTGAATCTCTCCAGATCAGAGCTCCCACAATACTGGTAAGAAATGAAGACTCGGTGGTTCCAAGAAACACTGATGTTGTGAAGAACACTAAGGTTCAGTGCCATCTCACTGTAGAAGAGACTCAAAGCAAAACCTAAGCTATGGAATCATGTGAAGGATCAGGTTCCAGAACTTGATTCCAAAATGCCAAAAGCAGGCTTTAGGCAAAAAGTTCCAGAGATACCTCTCGATAAAATAGGAGACATGAGCGAGGGTGAAGAAGGTAATACTTATCTCCTGATCACCTACCAGGGTTACACAACCAAAGCAATCGTAGATTCAGGTGCTGGTGTTGCTATTGCGACCACCTCCTTGTGGAAGTGATGGGGCAAACATTAAGACCAACTAGAATGAAGCTTCAAATGGCAGATGGTCATTTTGAAAGACATCTAGGATTGCTCGAAGGGATAACTCTAACCACTTGTGGTGTAGAGTTTGAACACACATTTGCTATAGGTGACTTTGAGAAAAACATTTGCTATAGGTGACTCATAGTTAAAAAAGAGGGAAATCTTTTATTTATGGAACTTACTCATTCCCAAGTGACACTTTCTTCAGTTCCATCCCTCCATTTAACTAGGCACTCTTTATATAGATGATTTCTTGTTTTCTTATCTCGAGTGCGAAGTATTCTTTCCGGTTCATGAGGGATGTTAAGAAGGGAGATTGGTTGAATGATTGTATATGAAGATACAAGATTGTCTTGTTCAGCCAGTTTTCTTTTTAGTCGACTTACATGGAATACTGGATGAAGTAAACAATCTTCTGGGAGTTCTAACTCGTAAGCCAAAATCCCTATTCTTTTAAGAACCTTAAAAGGGCCACAGAATCTCAGAGAGAGTTTAGGACAAGGTCCTCTTTTTAATGTTTCAGATTTCTCAGGAACTTTAAGATATACTAATTCACCAACCTGAAAGGAAATATCTCGCCTTTTAGGGTCGCTAAAAGATTTAGCTCTATCCTGGGCTTTCCTCAGGTTTTCCTTGGCTAGTTTTAGCTTAAAGTTCATATCTTCTAAGAAATCTTTTGCTGCTTGGACTCTTTCGTTTTGAATTCCAACTGCATAAGGTGCTCTAGCTTGAAACCCATACATTAACATAAAAGGACTATATTCCGTTGCAGAATGCTTTGCACTGTTGTAAGAAAATTCTACTATCGGTAAATAGTCTTCCCAGTTAGTTTGGGCAGAAGATACATATGCAAGTAACATATCTTCAAGTATTCGATTGACTCTTTCAGTTTGACCATCCGTTTGAGGATGTTCAGCAGTACTCAAATTAAGCCTAGTTTCTAACCGACTAAATACAACTCTCGAGAAATGACTAGTGAATTTTCTATCTCTATCAGACACTATGTCTTGAGGTAATCCATAGACTCTATACAGTTGTTCTATGAATAATTTAACTAATTGTGGAGTTTTTACTGTAGTTCGACTAGGTATGAAACGAGCCATTTTGGTCAATCGGTCAACTATGACCCAAACAACATCATGACCTTTAGGGGTACGTGGCAAGCCTGTAATGAAATCCATGGAAATACTTTTCCATTTTCCATTTGGAATTTCTAAGGGATGAACCAAACCCCCTATCTTAAACTTTTCAGCTTTGTTAACTTGGCACTTGGTGCATCTAAGTACATAATTATGTACATCTTTATGTATACTAGGCCAATAAAATTGCCTTTTTACTAATTCATAAGTTTTGTTGATTCTAGGATGTCCTGCACTTGGGGCATCATGACATTCAAACAAAACTTTTTTTCTAAGTTCGGAATTACAAGGAACACAGATCTTTCCTTTGTATAACAGATATTCATCTTGAATACTGTAATGCTTAAACTTATCTTCCTTTGATAAGTTTGTATTTGGAGTAGAAACCTTCTTCCAAGCTTAACTGGTATCTTCTTGATACTTGCCCTTCATGAGTGTTACAAACTCATTAGAAATTTGTATGAAACTCAAAGAATTTAACATGGGCATCCTGCTTAATGCATCTGCCACAATATTAAATTTTCCCTTTCTATATCTGAGTTCATAATCAAATTGTTGGAGTAATTTGGCCCATCTAGCTTTTCTACCTGATAATTCGGATTGTTTTGCAAACCATTCAATACTTGCTTGATCAAAAACTATAGTTACTTTGGCGCCAAACAAGTAATGTCTCCATTTTTTTAGAGCATGCACAATTGCATAAAGCTCTTTTTCATAGGAAGAGTAATTTCTTTGAGCTGAATTTAGCTTTTGGCTTTCAAAAGCAATTGGTCGACCATTTTGAATCAACACAGCTCCTATTGCTAGATCACTAGCATCTGTTTCAACTACAAAGGGTTCATTTGGATCTACTATCTGTAGAATCGGGGCCGAAGCTAAGGCTCTTTTAAGTATTTCCATACTTTTAGCCTGTTCTTTCTCCCAATTGAGGCTTTTGGGTTTACCCTTTAATTTCTCAAATAAAGGTGTGGAGATTTTTGCAAAGTTGGGTTTGTAGTATCCTGCTAAGCCTAAAAAACTTTGAAGTTCTGTAATAGTTTTAGGGTGAGGCCAGTTAAGAATAACTTGGACCTTATCAGGATCTACTTGAATCCCTTTATCAGATATAATGTGACTAAGATATCTGATTTCTGTTGAAAAGAATTGACATTTATCTTCTTTTCCGAATAATTTATTTTCTCTTAGAACTTGGAAAACTTTTTCCAAATGTTCTAGGTGAGAAGCTACATCTTGACTATAGACAAGAATATCATCAAGAAAATCAACTACAAACTTTCCCAAATAAGGGCTTAATATAGTGTTCATTAGTGTCATGAACGTGGCTGGGGTATTTGTTAGTCCAAAAGGCATGACTAAAAACTCAAAATGCCTGTATTTAGTTCTGAAAGCTGTTTTAGGAACATCTTCAGATTTAATTCTAATTTGATGATATCCTTGACGGAGATCAAGTTTTGAAAATATCTTAGCTCCTTTTAATTGATCAAATAAATCATCAATTCGGGGCATTGGATATTTATTCTTGATTGTAACTTTATTCAAGGCTCGATAGTCAATGCAAAGTCTCATTGATCCATCTTTTTTCTTGACTAAAAGAATGGGTGCTGCCCAAGGTGAAAGACTAGGTTGAATGAATCCCTTAACTAGGTATTCATTTAACTGCTTTTCTACTTCAACCTACTGGGAAAAAGGGAGTCTATAAGGGGATTTATATATAGGCTTAGTTCCTGGGAGCAAGTCTATAGCATGGTCGACTTGCCCATGAGAAGGAGGTAAGCCATGGGGAAGTTCTTTTGGAAAGACATCCCGATAATTATTTATTAAACACTTAACTTTAAACCTTTCATGTTCAGATAAGGGAGACAAGATATAAGAAACTAGATTCATATTATGTACATTGTTTACATCAGTTGGAAGTATCATGAAAACTTCCGCTTTTTGAGTATTTACAAGTTTTTTCAACTCCATGCTAGAAATCAAAGGAGTACTAGGCACATCATGCTCTCCTTGAATTAGATAACGGATTCCATTTCTATCAAATTCCAAAGTATTCAGCTGATAGCTTCTTTTAAGTGTTTTCCCTAAACCCCAAAGCCATTCTCTACCCAAAACCACATCAGTTCTTTCCATGTGCATGATCTGAAAGTCTAATTTATCTTTATAACCTTGAAATTCTATTTCAAGGTTACAGATCATAGTATCCTAGACTTTCTTGTCTTGACCCTGCATCATAGATACAACATACTGATGAGGTGACTTTTGTTGGGGCAACTTTAGTCTCTTCACCAGTGAGTAGTTTAGGAAATTGTGGGTGGCCGAGTTGTCTATCATGACTCTGGCCTTTTCACCAGTTATACAAGCATGAAGTTTGACCAAGTCATGAGGTCCAAACTGGTTTTTGATCCACATTGAGTCAGACAAGCAACACTGATGCTTGTAGTCTTCGTGAAGGACTTCCACTTTTTTCCAAACTTTACTATTTTCGAGATTCAATGTTTGGACTAAGTGTATTCCTGTCTTTTCTTTCCGTCTTATCTCACGGGTGGCTTTTTGTTGTCCCCTAGTCATGCAATTCTTACTAAGATGTCTTGGTGTAAGGCACTTAAAGCAAAGATTCTCATTTTTTGCTTTTTCCCAAACCTCAGGGTCTAGCCTACGTCATGAAGGTCTAGGGGTTTTAAAGTCGTCTTTTTTGAATGTGCCTAGCTTTCTTTTACCTGGTTCAAATTTTTTATTGTCTCCGACAAGATGAAGTGGTTGTGTTCCAGTTTTAGCATGATCTTCATAGATCTGTCCTAATTTAATAGCATCTTCTAAACTTTTTGGAGCACTTCTTTTGACTTCATGTTTGACTTGCTTGTCGAGACCACAGATGAAACCTCTTACCTTATGAAAGTCATCAAGGTTTTGCAATTTAAGTACTATTTCTCGATAATGAGAAATATATAGAGAAAGGGGATGTCCTCTCTGCAGGACTTTGTCCCATTCTTCCCAGTTCCTCTCATCCTCATTTTCTGGTAAGAATTCTTTTTTAAAGAATTCTTCAAATTGATTCCAAGTTTTTGGGATTCTTTGAGCCTCCTTTAAGCTCATCCACCACTTATAAGCCTTAGGTCCAAGTGAAAAACTTGTTTCTAAGACTTGATAAGCTTCAGGGGTGTTTTTTAACTGATGCAAGTCTTGCCATTTTTCTAAAAAGATCAAGATTGCATCTTTGTTTCGGTCTTTATCTTCCCCTGAAAATTGAGGTGGTTTTAAGTCTTTTGCAAAAGATAGGCTTCTACACTTAATGGTAGTATGAGGAGGATTTACCTCATTTTCCTTATTTTTTAACGATACATTACTGTGCAATGGTAAAGGGGTGTCAGTTCCTTTACTAGATGATGGGTTCCTTGGTCGAATAGACAAGGAACACCTTTGTGCAGGTAAGGGTAAGGATGGACAAATCGTATTAAGAATTTGTTCCATCTTCCCTTGAACTTCATTGATTGAACTACGAAGGGTACCCATCTCGTTTTGGATTTCTTTAACAATGAACATATCCGCTTGGATATCGTTCATTTTTTCATCCAAACCATTCAACTCTTTATAAATATTTAATTTATGCATTTCTTCTTGGCCTATCTCTAGAAGACCTGGAGTGTAATCTAATTGTCTACCCCCTTCCTGCGGTGCATAATCCTCTTCTTGCCTAGGAATATCTAATAACATGTTACTTGCATAGGAATACCCCATAATTCAGTGCATGTTGCTCATTCTTCTCGCCGATGTGTGCTTGATTGGTGTTCGACTGGAGATTGATTCCCCGTGGGTACCGGTTGAGAATATTCTCCTTCTAAGTGCTTGATCAATGAGCCTTGCTTTGTTGGATAAAGCAAAGCTTTATTGATCAAATGGTCGCGGGCTCAAGTCTTGTGTGGGACCTTCTCCTTTTAAAGGGTCATCTGAGAGATTCGGGTTCAAACCCCACCTGTGGCTCCTCAGAGATAGGACCTCCTTTTAAGGCATCGTGGGACCTCTTGATCAATAGGTTGTGGATTTATTCCTCCAGGCCTTGCACGAGCACGTGGACAATTATGGGGACATTGGGGAGGATCCTATCGGCTCCAGAGAGAAAAAAAACAAAGTTCTGCTGTGTTACTCAAGAGATGAGCCCTCCTCCTGTCGCCGATCGGCTGCAGAATCTTCTTGGCCATCGATTGGCTGGGGGGGGGAATCTTCTTTACCTTTAATGCTTTACAGCTCAAAGTACTCAGCGGCAGCGCTCAAGCAGGCTTCATTTACCGAGAGAGAAGACTCAGAAGAGAGCTCATGACTGAGTGGGCACAGAATTCGAAGTTGACCGTCGGTTAGCTAGAGGCGGGGTCCTTCACTTTTAATTAAGGCTTGTACTCTGAGTCAAAGGCTGCAAAGAATCAGCGCGTCACGCGACTGCTACACCTTCACTCTATCCGAGGCGATTGACTAGACAACATCTATCTCCTTTAATGTCTACGAATGGCCCAGCTCTTCTCACTGTCACATGGTATTGTGTGTGTGGGCAGATAGTCATCGAATCTGGCTCCCGATTGGTGGTGCATTAAATGAAGATTTATCTTGAATCGAGGATGTTAGCCTCCACGCCTCGCGTGAGCTCTCAGAACAGATGCAACAGTACTTGATGAGTTTGAATTTTCAACTATAGCTTCAAGAAAATTAGGCTGCAGAGAAGTCAAGAAATACTACCAGTACTTGAAAAAGAACTTGGCTCTGATTACCACTGTTGTGAAAACTTCTTCCTAGAGTATAGCATCCACCAGAGAGTGAGTGAGTACGTATCTGTTGGCATACAAGTCAGATGAAGAGCATACTAGCACAACGGAGCAGTCATGCACAATACGGCAACAAGGCCCAATCATTTTTTCCATGGACCATTTACAACTCAAGTGATTTTAATCACTACACAAACATTGTAAATTCCGTTTTTGGTAGAATAGACTCCATTTTGTGCAAGCCGAGGAGTCCTCGAGCTTGAGGAGTATTAGAATTAGCTACATATCAATTTTCATAATTTTTAGACTTCGTTTGAGCCCTCAAATAAGCTCTAGAACCTAATTTTTAACTAGGTCGGACACTAGGTCTGGACAAGGCCAAAGCTAGTGAGAAAACTATAAAAAGAGCTAGAGAGCTCATTTTTGAGGGTAGATTGTTTGTGAATTGAGCTTATGTAAGAGACTTTTTGACTAATGCAAAGAACTCCATTGTTCCTCTCCTTGTTCTTGCCTTGTGTGTGTGTGTGTATGTCTGTGCATGCTTGTGTGCTTCTCACTCACACACTTGTGCCTTCACTTGCTCATAGTCTTCATACTAGTCCTCACGTCTCCATGGATTGACAATTATGAGGTGAATCTTCTCACGTTGGTACTCACCATTGTGCTAGAGTGACACCAAATTTGGCGCCGTTGTCGGGGAGAGAGCTTTGAGGACGAGCATGTGATGGTAAGACGTAGAGTTGAGACATTGGAGTTATAGGTAATATCCTTTCTTTTCCTTATTTTTCTTCATTTTTTCTTATTTTTGCATCACCCTAATCACCATCATCATCCCCACCATCTCCCACCTCCATCTCCATCTCCACAAAAATTTCAGTTTTTTGGTCATATTACACCCCCCACCTCATTTCCCTCATTGCATTGTGAGAGAGAGCGAGAGAGAGCATGCATGCTATCTATTTTTGGTTTGTTTTTTGAGCTTTTGTTGCAAGAACTAGCTGTACCACTTTCTCCAGCAGTGTGCGCAGGTACGACAGACTCTGCACAAGTCCCGGGACGACGACCTCTGTCTGTCGCGACAGACAGAAAAACTTAATATTTTGTGAATGCGTGTTTGGCATGGTAACCTACACCATTAGAGCACTCCAAATCACTAGAAGTTTCTCAAAAATTTGCGTTTTTTCAGTCTATCGCGACAGACACCATCCATCGCGACAGACACCGTCTATCGCGACAGACAGAGACCCACGATAGATCCCGTCTATCGCGACAGACACCGTCTATCGCGATAGACCAAAACCACGACAGACGACAGACACCGTCTATTGCGACAGACACCGTCTATCGCGACAGACACTGTCTATCGCGACAGACACCGTCTATCGCAACAGACCACTCTATCGCGACAGACACTGTCTATCGCGACAGACATTGTCTATCGCGATAGACACCGTCTATCGCGACAGACCACTCTATCGCAACAGACACCATCTATCGCGACAGACACCATCTATCGCGACAGACCACTCTATCGTGACAGACACCGTCTATCGCGACAGACCACTCTATCGCGACAGACACCATCTATCGCGGTAGACCACTCTATCGCGACAGACACCGTCTATCGCGACAGACACCGTCTATCGCGACAGACCACTCTATCGCGACAGACACCGTCTATCGCGACAGACCACTCTATCGCAACAGACCACTCTATCATGACAGACCACTCTATCGCGACAGACACCGTCTATCACAACAGACACCGTCTATCGCGACAGACCACTCTATCGCGACAGACACCGTCTATCATGACAGACACCGTCTATCGCGACAGACACCGCCTATCGCGACAGACCACTCTATCCCGACAGACAGCCCCCCACGACAGCTTGTATCTATCGCGACAGACACCGTCTATCGCGATAGACAGACATTTTCGGCAAAAATTAAGGGGTAAATTTTTTGGAAACTTAGGCTAAATTTTGGGGCATATTTGCACTCTCACATACTCACACACTTGCAAAGGCCTTAGAAAAAATGCATTAAAACTCCTGAAAGGTTCTGTTTGTCTGTTTAACCCCCTAAACCCTGAACGGTCATAACTTTTTCATACGAAATCCATTTTTTGAGCTCTAGGGCTTGTCGGAAAGCTCGTGGCATATACTACACGCCCTCAACTGTTTTTTATAAGAATAATGCGTTGATTTTCAGATAGGATATTTGGAAGTTGACACACTGGGGGGTAGGAACACCAAGGGAGCCCTAGAGGAAATTTTTAGCAATACAAAAGGGGGAACAAGGGTCATTAAAAAGTGTCTGAAATAAATTGTCTGTCAATTGAAGGATCAAATTGAAGTTAAACTTGGGATTCTTACAAGATCATCGAGAGCTCTTGGAGAAAGCAAAGTAAGTGCCAGGGCGAACAAGCTTGGGAACGTGCTTCCTAGGTAGACCAGCATCGCCAGGAGGAGCGACTTGAGGTTGGAACATCACTTAACCCCCTCAGTCTATTCTTAGCATAGGCTAAGTGCGAGTAGTTGTTCTGATTGACTAGGGGTACGATAGGAACACTCAAGTTTGAAGAGCCCTTAATTTCTCAAGTGCAAGGGTAGGCTAAATTGTAGTCAAGGGATAACTTAAAGGAAAAGAACTTAAACTAAGCGGACGCAGAACATCAAGTATGACACACGAAAGTGCTCCTGATGACACTTAATTAAAGACAAGAAAACACATCCAAAGGAACTTAAAAAGAACAAGTGACTGGTACCAAAGAATCAGCAACGTACAAAGGGCATATGAACCTTAGGTCAGGTAGACACCTAGGGAGAGACAGACAAAGTCTTAGATCTTCAGAGGCTAGTGTCAATCATACTGCTAGGTCTTGGGCCCAGCAGTTGAGCCATCATTCGTATTACCCTAGTTCTGAGACTAGCGAGTCTGAGATGTCCCACGGTATGGAGAGACCTACAGGAAGTTCTGGGGTACCATATTTACATAGGGTGGAAGGCCCTTACAAGATGCAACTCGAGTACCTTAGGACCAACCGATTAGGTGCTAGCATCTATGAGGATGGCCTAGGAAGAGCGGTGGTCCAGATTAAAAACCCTGACCAATCCATTGGACTAGAGCGCCCAGCTGTCAAGTTTGAAAATGGAGCATACTTGGACAAGGAAGGGACAATATATGTAGTCACCAGTCATCCCGATAGGACAGATGAATTTGGGAATGTGGTCCCAGAAACGGACTTAGGTGACCTAGAGCAAGGAAACATGGGCGAAGAACCTAGAACCCCTCGAGGCAAATCTGTTCTCACGAGGATTATCACACCAGAGTGGATTCCCCAAGATAATAAGAGTATAGATCTCCTCTTGAACCGAGAGACGGATGAAGCCTTTTGGAGATATAGACCTAGTCAGCCGAGTGAGGTAGGAACAATCATGATATATGAGTTCAAAGATTCTGATATTCCAGGAAGAGTGACCTACTTAGATCACTCTTCAGAGAGAATCTTTGGGGTTACAGAAAATGATAGGCATGCTTACACTTGGAAAGGAGAATTTATTTTCCCCCAACCAAGATCGAATGTGGCCTTTGGTCTCCAAGGAGCTGGAACATCTCAAGCTCATGGAACTCAAAGAGAAAGGAGTAGAGAGAGACCTGAGGTAAGCTTTGCCAACTCTTGGGGAAGAGAAAGAACGAGAACGGAAACGAATAGAGGGGAACCTGAGGGACATAGAGCCCTAGGGAACCGAGAAATGCCGATGATTTCCCTTTGCCAAGACCGAGAGAGCACACGAGGACCTTGAGACCGACCCAGCTAGTTAAGTCCATGAAAAACTACTTCGATGGCACTGGAGACCCCTACGATCATGTAGCTAAGTTTAAGCAAGTCTTGAGGGCTGAACAAGTTGAAGACCTGTTCACGCAATACAATGCCTTTGGTTTGACCCTTAGGAACACCGCCCTGACATGGTTTTAGCCACTCAACGAGAGGCAGTTCAGGAGCATAGATCAACTTCTAGAGGCATTCATTATTAAATTCTCTAAAAGTGGCATAAGGCATAATACTTCCTCATTGATATACAGCTTCAAGCAGACCCCGCAAGAGACTGTGAGACTTGCAGGAAGAAGATTTAGGCAATATCTTGAGCGATGTCCTGGTCCGGAGTTACCCACGGCCGCTAAGCAAGTGGCTTTATTCTTGGATGGATTGCTAAGTACCAAATTGAGATCATATGTGTACTTGAAGGACCCTCGGACTATAGAAGAATGTGTACGCATGTGCATCGATATTGAGGATAACCTAGGGGAGGAGTTAGAGCTTTCCAAAATCTACAAAGATTCAGATAGTACCTCTAGCCTCTCTTCCTCAGAATCCACATCAATTGAGGAACTTGCGGAAAAAGTAGCTCAAAAACTAGGTGTCTCTAGTAAACAAATTCCTAGATTTGCCCCAGTAAAGAGGTGCTATACTTGCGGTGGTGACCATATGGCAAACGCATGTCCCATCACGGCTCAACCCCAAGTGAATCCTAGCAGCCAATATTGCACCATAGAGCGAAGATACACAAATCACTCAGCACAGGATTGCCCATACAATAAGCAAGCGGTTAGACAAACCTACCCTCAGCCATACCCTCAACAAGGCAGATACCAGAGTCAATATTCACCACAACAGTATATTAGGCCTCAACAAAATTACCAACCGCAATATCAGGCCCAACTGAGACCCCAGCCAGTGCTAGCACAGCAACCACCTGCTCCTACTAATGTGATTCCGGTCAAGTATGCTGCTGCAGAAGAAAACCTGAATAGAGCTATAGTCCCAGTAACACCATTAATCTCTGAAAGTGATCCCAATGACCATAGCTTTGATTCTACACATGTTGATAGTCCTCAGGCTTACTACATGCAGTCTCCTGAACATGGTGAGTCTTACTACAGTGAGGAACCGAGTGAACCTATTTGGGAGACAGAGTATGCGAATATCATGTACGCGAACCCCAACCCTAGACCTCAACCTAGGCAGGTAAGACCTCCATTTCCAAGAGGGCCGTGCTACAGATGTCAGGGAGATCATCTCATTCGTGATTGTCCCTTGCCTCCACCTACACAACCCCAGTCAGTGACAATCCAGGGCTATTGCCAGGAGTGTGGAAAGGAGCATCTCTTACGAGACTGCCCAAAGAATCCTAATAATATGCCAAAAATCACTCCTATCAATGTGATTGGCTTAGTGGTAGACTCCACAGGAAGTGTGACTTCCACAGCCCCAGTACAAGTCATCACGAGAGCCCAGGCACTTAAGCAAAACCAAGACTTAGGCCAGGAAAAGAATGCGGAGGTTAGTGAGACTGAGAGCCAGAATAAGAAGAGGACAAGAGCTTGGAGAGATAGCCGTGAACGTATGAAAAGGCAATGGGCAAGAAAGATGAGCGAACTTGAGGAAAGCCTACGAGAAACCAAAGCCAAAATCATAGAAATCACATCTCAAACGCACTCTCACACATCCCCGCCACTACCACCCCCTTCACCCTCCATTCCTCCACCCACCAATCCCCCACACATAACCCAACCACCACCCCGAGTAGGATCAGTCTTAGCAGATCCCACTCCGGAAGATCTAGACATGATGCTTAAAGCATATCAGGCCAGAATTCAAGAAGGGCCCAATGTAACAGATCTCGAGAAATGTTACCCTAGAGACGATCTAGAGATAGAGCGAACAAAGCTTTGTGCTAAAATGGTCGAATTGGCGCAAGCCATGTTTGAAGCGAGTCGTTTGTTCAATGGCTCTAACCCCATCAGAACACCATTGCACTTTGATGGTCTATTGGATAGATTGGAGGGGTTACTTGCAAAGTCTGGAAAAGGAGCCACCTCCCAGGCTAAGGAGAGGGCAAGTAATAGAATAAGCATTCCTCCCAAGGAAGCTTATGTGCCTAACTCCACTGAACCAGACACCTCTTCTTCTATGAATCAATACACACCAGAATTCTTGCGAGAGATTCAAGAAGAGAAATGGGCTAAAGAGAGTGAAGTTCCTCCTCCCATTGAACTTGTGGATGACACACACGATCAATTCCCACAAGACCTTCCTTCCATTTATGGAGAGCAGGAGAGTGCCCAATCTCAAGATAGATTAGACTTCGAGTCTAATTCTTTACAAGAACTACCCCATTTCACAGGCCCATGGGAAGCAAGGTCCACTTGTATGAGAGCACCTACAATCATGGTAAGAAACAAAGATTCAGTCATACCTAGGAACACGGAGGTAGTGAAGAACACCAAAGTGCAGTGCAATCTCACTTTGGAAGAGCTACTCAAGGTTAGACCAGAAGTGTGGAAACATGTAGCCAATCAAGTGCCCGAAGTAGCAAAACCACATTCCCAGGTAGGATCTCAAAGAACAGTGCCAGAAATACCCTTGGACAAGATAGGAGACATGAGCGAGGGAGAAGAAGGAAACACCTATCTCCCCATCACTCATCAGGGCTACACAACCAAGGCCATTTTGGACTCAGGTGCAGGAGTTGCAATTGTTACCACTTCCTTATGGAAACGATGGGGCAAGCGAGCTCTCAGGCCAACGAGAATGAAATTGCAGATGGTTGACGGGCACATAGAAAGACCCTTAGGATTGCTAGAGGGGATAACTCTCACTACTTGTGGTGTAGAGTTTGAGCACACATTTGCTATCTGTGACTTTAGCAAAAATCAAGCCTATGAGATGATTTTGGGAAGACCATTTATGCGGCAGTTGCAAGTGGTACAGGATTGGGGAACCAATTCCTTGTATTTGCAGCACTTAGGTGTTACAACCAAAGTCAATCTCAAGGATTACTCTCATAGAGATGTCCCTCCTATCCAATGGAACCCCATCCATAGAGCCAAATATGATACGGAATCGGTGCATTCCCTAGGATCAGGATCCTCATGGATGCATGAAGACACTCACTTATGGATGTGTAAGGTAGCAGTAGAAGAAGAGAAGAGAGAAAAAGCCAGGGAGGTAGGTGCAAAAGAAACCCATAGATCAATCCAAGACCCAGCCTATGCACCTATAGTTTTTCCAGACGAAGAATTTGAACCTCACGGCTGGGCAGAAATTCTAGCAACAATGGATGTAGCCATCAATGAAGAACAATGGACACCCCACTGTGATGAGGATGGCTATGACATTTCAGTCTTCTCCATAGAGCCCAT
Source organism: Ceratopteris richardii (assembly GCA_020310875.1). Lineage (NCBI taxonomy): Eukaryota > Viridiplantae > Streptophyta > Polypodiopsida > Polypodiales > Pteridaceae > Ceratopteris > Ceratopteris richardii. The sequence goes on along the minus strand of CM035414.1, from coordinate 29,548,950 downwards.
CATGGGAGAGGCAGTTCTAGAAGAGAGCGAACCTAGCCCTGATGCATTTGAAGATGCAAGTGACTCCAATCTAGAGTCAATTATTATGGACCCACCTTTTGCATCAAATGAAGAATACTTCTATGAAGTGGAATTTCAACCCCAGAGGCACGGGGAGCTTACAAAGGATGTAAGGCTAGCCACACATGTAACACCTAAGGAAGAAGGAAAGAAAAGAAAGAAGAGAGAAGTCACACCAGAAGAGGAAGAATCTTTGTTTGAGGTCTCGGAAAATTTTAAGAAGTATGAGATAGATGACAGGAGAGTCAGGATTAGAATGCCTAAACGAGAGGCGCAATCGGGAGAGGCCTATGATAACAAAGAAACCACGAAGAAAATAGTGGTAGCCATAGAAGAAGGAGAAGAGAGGTGCACTTACATAGGACATGACCTCACTGAGGAAGAAGAGCATGAGCTGATAGCCTTGCTAAGAGAATATAGAGATGTATTCGCTTGGAGTTACAAGGATTTGAAAGGAGTGGACCCGGACATATGCTCACATACGATTCCCATGACCACAGAAGCCAGGCCCTCAAAACAAAAGCCATACACGTACAATGACAACTATGCTGCCAAGATCAAAGAAGAGATTGACCGCTTGGTTGAAGCTGGATTTATCTATGAAATTGAGCACACTGAATGGGTATCCCCCATTGTAGTGGTGCCCAAGAAGAACGGCAAATTACGAGTATGCATTAACTTGAAGAAGGTTAACGCAGCCACGATCAGGGATAATTACCCGCTCCCTATCACTGAGCATCTATTAGAAAGGGTGGCAGGCAAGGAAGTGTACAGCTTCCTAGATGGGTTCTCTGGCTACAATCAAGTGGCCATTGCACCATAAGATCAGCATAAAGCGGCTTTTGCCACAGAGTGGGGCATATTCGCTTTTAGGGTAATGCCATTTGGGCTTACCAATGCTCCTGCAACCTTCTAGAGATTGATGTGCCATGTGTTTAAAGAGTTCGTGAGAAAGAATTTGGAAGTCTATGTTGATGATCTCTGTGCTCATTCCAACATTAGACAAACACATATACCTGAACTCAGGCAAATCTTTGACAAATGTAGAGAATATCAAGTCTGCCTAAACCCAGAAAAGTGTGTTTTCATGGTCAGGCAGGGCAAGATTTTAGGACACATAGTGTCAAAGAATGACATCTCCACTGACGAAGAGAAGGTGAGGGCTATTGCAGAACTACCTAGGCCAAAGAATGTCAAGGAAGTGCAAGCTTTCATGGGGCATTGTGGTTATTATCGACGTTTCATTCACATGTATGCCATCATTGCAAAGCCTCTGTACGGACTTCTGACAAACTTTGAGTGGACTGAGGAATGTGAGAACTCTTTCAATGAGCTCAAACGGCGATTATGCTCAGCACCAATCTTGACTACACCAGATTGGAATAAGCCCTTCCATGTGCATGTGGATGCATCCAATTATGCCATTGGATGTGTGCTTGCACAACCTACTGGTGAAGGTAATATGGATCTTCCCATTGCCTATGCGAGTAGACAGTTGAACGCAGTTGAGCGAAACTATACCACTACCGAACGAGAGGGGTTGGGCATGGTGTATGCAGTTAAAAAGTTTAGACATTATTTGCTTGCAAATAAGTTTAAATTTTTTACTGATCATCAAGCTCTACTATACTTGGTAAACAAGCCATGCAACACAGGTAGATTGGTGAGATGGTTCCTCTTACTAATGGAATATGACTTTGAGGTAGCGGTGAGAAAAGGCAAGACTCATTTGAGAGCAGATCATCTCTCTAGGCTCACATCTAGAGAAACCCCACAAGGAGTATCAGATGATCTTCCTGATGCTTACTTGTTTAATTTGGAAGTAATACCTCAGTGGGCTAAGCCATTAGTGCCAGTATTGACATACGGGCCTAACCACCCAGTAATAAACACTCAAGGTAGAGAGGTAGTAAAAGCCCAAAAGTACCACATCATGGCTGGAAGTATGTACAAGCACACAGATCAAGGGATCTTGGCTTGTTGTGTAGAAGAGGACGAGTACACTAAATGGTTGCATTTAGCACATGTAGGTGCATTAGAGCAACACTACTCGAAGCAACGAACCTTACAGACACTAAGGAGACTCGGAGTGCATTGATCGACTATGGAGGCCGATGTCCAAAAGTTGTGCAAGGAATGCCCAATCTGCTGCACTAAACCACCTGTGGAACATGCCACTCTTTATCAAGTGTCCATAGTGCCAGATTGGAGTGAACCACTAGTATCCTTCTTAAGGACGAAAACATTCCCTCCAGACATGACTCTGGCTAGGCAAAGGAGTTTAGAACAAGAAGCCCAGGATTATTCACTCATTGGTGATAATCTATACAAGCGTGGTAAAGATGGTTACCTGAGACTATGTGTCCATGAGAGTGAATATCTCAAAATCTTGGATACTGCTCACCAAGGTGTAGCAGGGGGACACTTTGGACCAGATCGGGTAATCAAGGCAATACTATTTGCGGGCTTTTGGTGGCCAACCCTTCACATGGATGCACATACCTATGTGAAACGGTGTGATGTTTGTCAAAGAACTCAATACCCTATACGCAAATATGAGATGCCACTGAAGCCTATGATGGGCGGACGTGCATTCTATAAACGGGGAATAGACTTTGTTGGTCCTATTAATCCCCCAGCTAAGGGTTCACATGCTGAATATATCATTGTGGCCACAGACTATCTAACCAAGTGGGTAGAAGTGAAAGCTACTACAAAAAATGATGCTCAAACAACAGCAAAGTTCTTATTTGAAAATGTATTCACGAGGTACGGATTGCCAATAGAGTTGGTGAGTGATAGAGGCACACACTTCTTGAATTAAGTCATAGAAAACCTTCTCCAAGAATTATTGGTGATACATAAGAAATCGGCCCCCTATCATCCACAAGCTAATGGCCAGGCTGAGAGCACTAATAAGATCTTATGCAATGTGCTGACTAAACTAGTGAACAATAAACGCTTTGATTGGGACAAACAGCTACACCATGCTGTTTGGGCATACCGAGTTGCCTATAAAACGGTACTCAAAGCCACCCCCTTTCAGATGGTATTTGGCCAAAATGTTGTGCTACCTCTGGACTTTTTGATACCTACATTGAAGGTAGCACAAGAGCATGACTGGACAGGCCATGAACTCTCCTCTCGAATCTTTGATCTTGAACGTCTAGGCGAAACACGATTGAGAGCTACAGCAGGAATCTATGCAGCGAAGAAGAGGCAAAAGGCATATTTTGATACACATGTGAAGGATAAAGGCTTGAAAGAAGGCGACCTAGTCCTAGTCTACACATTGAAGCAGCATGCACGAAAATTGGAGAAAAGAGGTTATAGGCCAATGATTATCAATAGAATCTCCACAAGTGGCGCAATTCAACTAGCCACTCTAGAGGGTGATATTCTACAAAGTTACATAAGTGGATGCAGAGTCAAGTTATATCAAGAACCCCTCACTGAAGAGATGCTAAATCGACTCAACACTGCCAAGAAACGTAAAGAAGAAGAGAAACGAATTAGAGAAGAAGCACAGGCAGAAGCTTTAGAACGCATCCGACGAATGAAATTGAGGAGACAAGGCAGAGACCCGCCTATGCTTGACACTCAAGAATCTGTAGGCTATCCTATGGCCATGTGCGAGGCTTCAGGTCGACATTCCCATAGAATAATCGACCGACGGCCTTTTGTAACCCTAGGAGTAGGACAAGGAAAGGGTGCAAAGACTGTAAGAGCTTTGATTGACTCAGGTGCATCCACTAGTGCTGTCAAGTTGTCTTACTGTCAAGAATTGAAATTAACTGTCAATCCTATAGAAGCATATCTCATAGGATTGGGAGGTGTGGAAACCCCTTGCATGGGCGAGGTGGATCTTCCCATCTCCATTCAAGACGAAGTGATGACAGTCAAAGTACTAGTGTGTCAAGATGAGGACCTCACTGAGCCTCTTGTCTTGGGTCAGGACTGGATCTATGATCATGCAGTCAACCTCAACCTAAGAAGTGGACTTCTTCAGGTATGGGTAGATCATAGCTGAATCACAGTTGAATTGGAAAATGAGGCACTCAAGGAACTAGGCAAGGCACAAACTCCTGGTCCTTCCAGGGGCGCACATGAAGTTGACAATGCTATTTTTGTCCAAAACTGTATGATGCAAAAAGAGGCTTGTCTCAACAACGGAGCGAGGGAGAGGACGGAACTCCCTTCTTTTCCAAAGACTAGAAGGTTGCAACAACCAACGGCAGATCAAATGCAGAAGAAGCAGAACACTACCTATATTGGATGCCAAAAAAAGGAGCAAAGCAGATTGTTTCAGCCATGGAAACAAGTATGGAGGCAAAAAGGCGAATACCCTGTTCAGACCAGGCCGACCCCACGGCCAAAACCTCTTATTAGTAGGCAACAACACGACACTAATAAGAAATCCTTCATTAATCCTTCTGCGAATGTGAAGTTTATTTGGGTACCCAAGAAGTCAATGAAGGCCAGCCCACAATCGCGACAAATCTGGGTGCCTAAGGCTTGCTTGCGGGCTCAAATAGCTACACCAAGGCCACAACCGGTACAACATGTTTCACTCACTCGAACATCTGAGGCCCAGTCTTACACATCACGCACGGACACATATTCTTCCATGAGCACAAGTAGAATCACTTGTAAATGGGTCCCTAAAAAGCCTCATCTTCAAGCAGAGACCCCTATCAAACTCTTCAGAGTCTCCACAAAATCAAGATCAAAGCCCATCCACTGCATTTGGCAACCTAAAACTTGTAATAAACCCCCGGACCCCAGTTGTAAATCCATGTCCACCTACTAACTACGTCACTCACACTACATCATTCCACTTAGTTCTTAGGTCCACCCAATTCCTAACTACACCCACAAGCACCGAGCACTTATTAACCTACTAATCTCTCCCGAACCTCATGATAATGTTGTAATGGGGACAAAAACGGTTCTATCTTGTCCTTTACAATGTTAACACATGTTTCTATATTCTCACAGAATCAGGAGGCAAGAAGTAACATGGCAGAAGCGACAGGTCCAAGCTCACAAGTAGGAATACTTACTGCAGGAATTGATGTGGATAGTCTACCTGTTGATGTTCCACCAACTGAACGACCTGTGGAGCTGCAACACCTTCAACAGATCCCGGTACCGGATCCATCCACAGGGATCACAGAAAGAGTCCATGCCAATTCGCATTGGTTCAATGGCATGCCAGGTCCATTAGGAGAGGCCAAGTATATATGGGAGTCTAAGTGCGAGTATGACAGTTCATGGGTTCGATTCCAATTTTTCTCCAAGGAGTTTGAGACTCTACAGAACACAGAGGATCTCCAGACCATATGGCAACGTGCAGGGCTAGCAGAATACTTTGAAGCACCACTACCTAAACCGGATCTCCTCCGATGCTATTATTTGGTCTCCACATTACAAGCTAACGAAGAAAAGGACAAACCAGGATCATTTGTTCTTCCTTCCTTGCTGGGCAACAACGAGTTAAAGAGGTTTGAACTTACCTTGGAGTTGGTGAGTTCTGCTTTGAAATATGCATGTCACACATGTACCTTCTGAGAAGGATGCTCTCGTTCCTAATAACATGAAGGATAGGAAACTACTGAAGCTTAAAGACATGGCAGCACTCACACCAAACGTGTCCATCCCTCTCCGTATGTGCATGCAACATTTTGCTTTCCCCGGCCAAGACCGCTTCACACAACCACACAAAAGAATCTAATTTGCTCTCTACTTAGCGGAGACAGGTGCGTTACCAATTAAGCTGCCCGTATGGATTATAGATCAATTGTATGAAGCAAATAAAAGGTCTTCTAGGAAATTAGTGGTGAACGGTTGCTGTGCAATCACACGCATTATTTACCGGTGCCTAGCATACGATATTCCCATTGAACGTGCCTTAACTTGGGCACAATTACAAATGTTTAAGAAGCTCAAGACGTCCACACATCAATCCAAGCGCATGAGGGGTGCGATCCCTTGTGTCCAGACAAGGGAAGTTCTAACTACTCCTGAAGCATCGCCACGGGGGGAGGCCACTGTACCTCCCTTTACCATTAGGATACCCAGGTCTGGATCTGAAACTACGACACGAGCTGCCCCTTCAGCTCCTCTTGCTCCATCTGAATTTGAATTTGCTACAACTGGAGATGCTGAAGGAATGGATCCCCAGGACTTCGAAGCATTCTTACAAAGTACACAGCTCTCTGATGTAGAGTTTTATTCAGATGCAGAAGAACAAGGCACATCTTCACAAAGAAGAAGAAAATCTACAGACGGTCGCCATGTACATTGGAGTGACGCTCAGCAAGGTCAACAACAAGGACACCTAGAAGAAGAAGGAGCATATGAAGAGGAGACCACTGAAGCCCCAGCCTATACAGCAGAACTCCGAAGGCTGTATCAAATCATGGAACGAGTGCGATCGCAACAACTGCTCACCAAACAGAGCAGTAGAGTACTCATGACTCAGCTGTTGGAAGAAGCAAGAGTTGACTCAGAATATAGTGAAGGTCTCTTATTAATGGCAAAAACATATGGGGTAGTAGAAGCAGTGCGGACCGCCATTAGGAGGTCTCCAGTTCAATATGATCCACAAAGATTCCAGACACGACCACGGTCAGGTAAGAATATCCAGATCCCCATTACCACGGCAGAAGGGCCAATTATTACATCCGAACCCATCGGGACAACCTCCCAAGCAACAGAAATGCTAGCCAAGAGCACCCAGTCACCCATGAGGAATCCACCAAGCCACTACCACCCACACGCCCACCATCGCCTCCTAGAGCAGAAGTCGTGGAGAGCGCCTCGACCACTCAATCCACCGAACAAACCTTCCTCTTCCGTACTCCCATCTCTAGTTCAACCCTATTCTCCACCTCTGATAACCCAATCTATGAAGCAACCACCATCACTACACAATCCACTGAATCGCTCATAGAGCCTGCACTAGGTCAACCATCCCCCATGCCCTCAGCCATAGGTCACCCTGACTCTAGATCCATATTCATGGGATTCCCTGCTGCCACGCAACCTTTCATGACCTCCCCGCCTCTACGACCTCAAACCCCAACCACCATCTCTCCACTTCTCCAATCCCTCCATGCCTTCCTTGCTAGAACTTTTCAACCCAGGTCTCATCCTTTCCCTTTATTTTCAGCCCCCAACCCCACTTCTCATCTATACACCACTTTCACACACACACACCACCTACCATTCCAATATACATAGTAGACCCCACACTCGCACCCACTCCTGAAAGTATGGACATTTCACCATCCACGGCACCTCCCCCTCCCCCCACGCTTCCACCTCCTCCCATTCCCCCTCCACCAATTTCACCCACACACACGTCTTCAATAGACATATCATTCACTCTTCCCCTTTCCCAATTCCCTTCCCATGCATCTTCCATTGTAAACACCACCCCCTCATCTATAGGCAATGCATTGGACACATGCTAGCTTGTATATCAAACTTAAGAACAGATTACAATCAGCTCCAGCAACAGAATGAACGCCTGCAAGAGCACTCGGAGACACTACAACACCGCCTTGCTGCACTAGAAGAGGAAAATGCTCGCCTCCGCACACAATTCCAAACTCTCCAAGAGGCTCATAGCATATTGGAGGTACAGTTACAGAACACAGATCAGGAAGCAATACAAGTGGTAGAAGGTCATCTACGGACACAGCTGGAACGCAATTCAAAGCTTCAGCGAAATATGGCCCTACTCAAGCGACATCTTGCTGTCGCTCATGAAGAGAATCGACGCCTGCAATTACAAAATCAAGAAAACCTAGAAGCAGCTATCGAAAGCACACCTGGGACACCCATCAGCCCATCAAAGTTTCAAGCAGTGACCCCCGACAATATCAAGATCATATTGGAAGACTATGCCATGCTGCTTGAAGCACATGACCAGCTATCAGAGGAACTGGGTCAACTGAAGCAGAAACACCAAAAAGAAACAACAGCAGCCTCTCAAACCACCTCCTCGGCGGCTTCACTTCTCATAGACTCAGAGGCCTTAAAAGATCTCCAGAAACAGGTCACCGAATTGCAAGCACGTCTACTACAATATGAGAGACCACCTTCCCCTCCAGAGGCTCCCACCGATGAAGAAGTAGTACAAATTCCTGTGCAACAAACATTTGAAGAAGAATACGACCCACAACCCTTCCCAAGAGGCCAAAAAACGGAAGAAGCTCAAGACACATTCAAAGCACCATGGCCTCCATGGCTACGTCAAGTGGAGGAAATCGGGAGTTCTCACGAAGAGCGCACAGTAGTGCAAAATCAGGCCATGAGGGTCATAGAGGAAACTGTGCTACAATCTGCGTACTTCAAGAACCTGTCATCGAGACGCCTTATCCTCTCATCTGAACTCCAATACAGGCCTTATTATATTATTCTGGCTGATTATAATGCAGAAATACAGAGAGTCACGGGTAAGATTCCTACCTTTGCTACCCAATTTCAACCCGAAGACCTTCCTCCAGAGGTGCAAAAAGGCAAAATTCGTCAACCCACCTGGCGGCAGAAACTTCTAGAGACATATCCAGAAATGCTACGCACATGGAACAACGTGCCTTTACATCTCCTATACAATCCATGCTACGGTCCAGTTCCACGCTGCAGGTCTTGGAAGGCATTCAATATCAAAGTGCAGAACAACGCGCAATGCAAGGAATGGCTAAACTACCCGTACATTGCGCCACCACAGGGACCACCATCGGTAGCGTACATGATGGGCACAATTTGACATTGGATGCCGCGATTGAAGCCAATGCTAGATGTGGCAACTCAAATGATGCTTAAGATTTTAGATATGATGCAGGTAGTCCTAAAAACCTTTAAAAATGCAGCCGCACCACAGGTACGTCTACCGGGGTTTACCAATGGAAATTATGATTTGGTGTATGACATGAGCACCACCCCTAGTATTCGTGTGGCTTACGCCTGGCATGCATGCATCAAATACCTCCTTGCATGTTACAAACAGACCTTCGAAGAAATGTTCAGATCAGGTTTCTGGGAGTATCACTCGGAGGTCTTCGCACCGAAACCAACACACCTGCTCCATCTCTTTGCTTGTGAACAAGCAATGTACTCTGAGTACTACACCACACCGCAACCAGAGGTTCCTGGCGCCATAAATTGGGATGCATTGGAAGCTGATCTAGCAAGAGGCTTAAGGATAGGAGAACACGAACTTGCCACCAATGTCATCCAATACTATATCGACCACCCGATAGAACAGAGGTATGTTAGGGGCGACAGACACTAGGAAGGGGGGAGTGTTGGCATACAAGTCAGATGAAGAGCATACTAGCACAACAGAGCAGTCATGCACAATACGACAACAAGGCCCAATCATTTTTTCCATGGACCATTTACAACTCAAGTGATTTTAATCACTACACAAACATTGTAAATTCCGTTTTTGGTAGAATAGACTCCATTTTGTGCAAGCCGAGGAGTCCTCGAGCTTGAGGAGTATTAGAATTAGCTACAATTTTCATAATTTTTAGACTTCGTTTAAGCCCTCAAATAAGCTCTAGAACCTAATTTTTAACTAAGCCGGACACTAGGTCTGGACAAGGCCAAAGCTAGTGAGAAAACTATAAAAAGAGCTAGAGAGCTCATTTTTGAGGGTAGATTGTTTGTGAATTGAGCTTATGTAAGAGACTTTTTGACTAATGCAAAGAACTCCATTGTTCCTCTCCTTGTTCTTGCCTTGTGTGCGCGTGTGTGTGTATGTGTGTGCATGCTTGTGTGCTTCTCACTCACACACTTGTGCCTTCACTTTCTCATAGTCTTCATACTAGTCCTCACGTCTCCACGGATTGACAATTATGAGGTGAATCTTCTCACGTTGGTACTCACCATTGTGCTAGAGTGACAGTATCCACCCATCCAACTCCACCCATATATATACCAAAGTTCCAAGAGTTGCATGTCTTAATTTTTAGCCGTGTGTCCTTCCAAGTGTCCTTCATGTGGATACTTTTTAAAGAGAATCACATGGCTTCTATTTCAATTGAAGTCACGTACGAGTCAAGGTGTCACTTGGGAGAAGCTTCTCCCAAGACTAAGGTTTTATTCCCTTAGGTTAATTATTCTTAAGGTACCAAACCCTTCAATTGAGACTTCTATGAAATGAAACCTCAAGGGTTAAATCCAAGAAACATAGATTCCTTTTGGAGGGTCTAACCCATGATTTATACAACAAATCCTATCCACAAAGCAAAAGAAGATTCAATCTCTGTGCATTCTGGAAGTTCACCTGATCCATCATGGCTGCATGAAGATACTCACTTGTGGATGTGCAAGGTCGCAGAGGAAGAGGAAAAGTGCCTAAAAACGAGAGAAGAAGGAACTTCTCAAAAAAAAAAGATCAGTTAAAGACCTAGCCTATACACCGATGATTTTTCCAGATGAGGAATTTGAGCCTCATGGTTGGGCAGAAATTTTGGCCACCATGAACATTGGTGTTAATGAAGAACGGTGGACACCTCATTGTGATGAGGAGGGTTATGATATTTCAGTTTTCATGTGTCAGCCCTTGCTAGAAGAATGTGACCCTTGTGATGTCATAGAAGAAGAAGAAAACGACGATGATCTAGAGTCCATTGTAATGGATAGTTGCTTTAAGTCAGAGAAGAACTATCTAGAAGATGTAGGAGTATTGAAACAAAAAGAAGAAGAACCTCTCTTGAGTATTAAAACTGTAAATTCAAAGGATGGAAGTGAAGGAGGTCAAAAGAAAAACAAAAGAAAATCATTGAAACATGAAGAGGAGGAATCATTGTTCGAAGTACTAGAAAATTTCAAGAAATACGAAGTGGAAGACCGAAAAATTTTGGTACGAATACCTAAGAGAGGGGCCATTATAGGAGAAGCATATGACAAAACAGAAAAGACCAAAAAGATTGTAGTGACCATTGAAGAGAACGAAGAGAGATGCACATACATAGGAGATAACCTAAGTGCAAAAGAAGAAGCAGAACTTGTAGCTCTATTAAGGGAATATAGGGACGTCTTTGCATGGCACTATAGAGATTTGAAGGAGTAGATTCGAAAATTTGCTCTCATACTATCCCCATGACTGCTGATGCCAAACCCACCAAACAAAAGCCCTACACATATAATGACACTTATGCAGCCAAAATAAAAGAAGAAATCGACAGGCTGATTGAAGCTGGATTTATCTACAAAATTGAGCATACTGAATGGGTGTCCCCCATTGTCGTGGTGCCCAAGAAGAATGGAAAAATGCGAGTGTGTATTAACCTTAAAAAAGTTAATGCTGCTACGATCAGAGATATTTATCCGCTTCCAATCACTGAACATTTATTGGAGCGTGTTGCAGGCAAGGAAGTGTATAGTTTTCTTGATGGATTTTCAGGTTACAATCAAGTAGCCATTGCCCCTGAAGATCAACACAAAATGGCATTTGCCACAGAGTGGGGAATCTTTGCATTCCACGTGATGCCATTTGGGCTCACCAATTCACTTGCAACATTCCAAAGGCTCATGTGTCATGTCTTCAAAGAGTTCTTGAGAAAGAGCTTAGAAGTATATGTGGATGATTTATGTGCTCATTCCCAAGAAAGAAGGTACCACATCCCTGAGCTCAGATAGATCTTCAACAAGTGTACAGAATATCGAGTGTGTCTGAACCCAAAAAAGTGTGTGTTCATGGTACGGCAAGGTAAAATCTTAGGTCATATTGTTTCTAAGAATGGAATATCAACAGATGTGGACAAAGTAAAAGCTATTGCGGAGTTGCCGAGGCCAAGGAATGTTAAAGAGGTTCAAGCCTTCATGGGCCATTGTGGATATTATCAGCAGGTTCATCCACATGTATGCGATCATAGCAAAACCTCTCTATGACTTGCTGAAAATTTTAGAGTGGAATGATGAATGCAAGAATTCCTTCAATGAGCTGAAGAGATGTTTGTGCTCAACACCAATACTGACCACTCCTAATTGGAATAAACCATTCCATGTCCATGTAGATGCATCCAATCATGCAATAGGTTGTGTGCTAGCACAACCCACCGGTGAAGGAAACCTAGATTTGACGATACCATATGCTAGTAGGCAGCTAAATGCGACTGAACGGAACTATACCACAACTGAGTGAGAAGGTTTAGGCATGGTATATGCTGTGAAAAAGTTTAGAAACTACTTATTGGCCAACAAGTTCAAGTTTTTCATTGATCATCAAGCTTTATTATATTTGGCCAATAAATCTTGCAATACAGGATGCTTAGTAAGATGGTTCCTCTTACTAATGGAATACGATTTTGAAGTGGTTGTTAGGAAAGGTAGGACCCACCTTAGGGCAGACCATATTTCTTGCATCACTTCAGGAGAGCCACCGCAAGGAGTGTCGGATGAACTACCTGATGCTTACCTGTTTAATTTAGAAGTTGTTCCTAAATGGGCAAATAAGTTGGTACCTATCCTAACCTTCGGACCTACAAATAAGAATGTAAAAACAAACAAAGATGAAATTATAAAATCACAAAAATATTTGATATTGGCAAGAAGCATGTACAAACAAGATACAGAGGGTGTACTAGCTTGTTGTGTCGAGGATGATGAACATAGCAGTTGGTTGCAACAAGCCCATGAAGGATTGCTAGGAAATCACTACTCTAAACAATGAACATTGCAAAATCTAAAACGTTTAGGAGTGTATTGGCCTAGCATGGACAAAAAAATACATGAGTGGATTAAGAATTGTCCAGTGCGCCAGGAGAGACCCCCAGTGGAGCATGCAACTCTGTATCACGTGTCATTAATTCCAGATTTGAGTGCTCCATTGGTAGAATTTATGAGATCAAGAACACTACCAAACGAGGCTAGTCTAGCAAGAAGACGGAGCATGGAGCAAGAGGCTCAAGACTATGCCTTAGTAGGAGACAACCTATATCGGAGAGGCAAAGATGGGTACCTAAGATTGTGCGTTCATGAATCAGATTACTTGAAAGTCTTAGAAACTGCACATAGTGGTGTTGCAGGTGGACACTTTGGGCCTGACAGAGTATTCAAGACCATTTTATTTTCAGGACTTTGGTGTTCAACTCTTCATATGGATGCACATACCTATGAGAAGAAATGCGACATATGCCAACGTGCACAATACCCGATAAGAAAAGATGAGATGCCTTTGAGGCCAATGATGGGAGGATGTGCATTCTCGAAGTGGGGTTGTTAGCCCCAAAAATGGTTGATTTTTATGCACTAATCGGTTCTATTTGGCAAGAAATTTGCTTGATTTCAGGTACTTGCATAGCAGATTTGGTGATTGATGAGAAACATGTGGAGATATTGATTGCAGGGATGTGGAGAAAAGGGATTGAGCATGGACAAGCCTCCTAAGAGCATAGGAGATACTGACGTGCAGAAGAAATTAGAAGCGGCTTTGTTTCAGGAGGGACATGAGGAGCATGGATGTGGCAAACAACATTTCAATGTCCATCTATGCAGCGCGAAAAAGCATTGCGGGGCATTTTCTCTGCTCTTCACACAATTGTAGTCTATTTCGTCAGCAGGATTCCAGGAAAAGCTTTTCAATACCACGAGAGATGTATGTGGATGCTTGTCAGAAGCGGAAGAGATATTTAGTATAGTCAGACAGCCCACTATTTATACTTGGAATGCCATCATTTCTGCTCATGTAAACCTTAAGAGTTCCAAGCGAGCTCTTGTACACTATTATTCAAGGTGGCGAACCTCAGTTAAGCCAAGCAAAGTCACATTTCTGCTGGTGCTTAAGGCTTGTACGGGCCTTGCTAAAGATGGTTTGGCTCAAGGTAGAATGATACATGACCACACAAAAAGATGTGGATTTCTATGTGACGAAATGATTGGAAATGCACTTGTTGACATGAATGCGAAGTGTGGGAGTATTGAGCTAGCACAGGATTTGTTTGAGGGGTTAGCTCATCGTAGTGTTGTCTCCTATGGAGCTTTGATTGATGGGTGTGTACAAAATGGGTTGAATCATATTGCTTTCAAGTACTTTGAATCGATACTAAGAAAGGGCATAAAGCCAAACAGGGTAATATTTTTATGCCTACTGGGAGCTTGCAGGCTAATGTACAGCGACTGAATACTTGCCAGGCCAAGCCCCTTTCCGTTTTTTTTGCCAGAAGAAAGGTGGGGCAAATCCGTTTCTTCTCTGACGAAGAGGAGTGGATCTGACGAAAAGACCAGAAAAAGGGGGCAGCAGACCTTTGGGGGAGTGGCGAGGGTACGCAGAAAAGGGGGGGAGCTACAGGAGGGAAAAAAGAAGGGGGGCCAGATTAGAAGAACTGGTGGGCGCTGTTCCCGATTTGTCGATTGTGAAGGTGGCGGAGCAGAGGCGGTTCTGGGTGCTGTTCCTGAACGTGGAGAAAAAAGAGGAGTGGACATGATAGACTCAAGAGGAGAAATAGTTCATTTATGGAGACGATGCGAATTTGGATGGGGGGGAAGAAGGAACTTCACGCAACAACAAGAAGGAGCAGTGGTCTTGCACTGGTTAGGGAGAACGCGATGACAATAGACTTCTCGGCGAGGCCTTGCAGAGCTTAACAATAATACTTCTCGACGAAAGATAATGAACTCACACGGATCACGGCATGCTTTGACAACAACCAACAGTTGGAACAGGTGCTGTAATTTTCTCGCTTCATTGTAAGGTTAGGATTAAACAGGTTCTGTTCTATTGGTAAGGAGAATACAGTCTAAGGATCCATTATTCCAATGAAGCTTTTACCTCATTTTGTTTAATGCCAAATCTGTGCGACGGAGAAGAATGCCTTTAATCCTTCTCCTGTGACTCCATTCAGCTGTACAGAGAATGCTTACCAGGATACTATAGGTACTCACAACCGATGTCTTTCGAGAAACTCTGTTGTGCCTACTGACTATTCTAGCAACTTGGATCAAAACATTATAATGTATAATGCAATTTGTATAACAGAGTGGAGATTCAACTTCACATTCCAATCTCTAAAAAATTTATGGGTTCGATGCTCTCAGGGAGTCGCCCAGAAGAATATGTGTTCTCTATTAAGTCTCGGCCCTAAATGCCATGTCTCTGTGTGGGTTTCACATATTATCCAATCAAGGACTCCCGATTGTTCATCATATGCATGATTTTCGTGTGCCTTTCACCACAGAAGACCGCAGAGCCAGTTGGGAAGATTTCTTTATTTTGACCCTTTTCCTTGCTTATAACGCTCCGAAGTTGGTTTCACCATGTTGGATTCATGTCTTTGCCAACATCAGAATGGATGGGCCTTTGGCGTGCGAGACATACGGAAAGGCACCTCGTGAACGAGTGAGCTAAACTTTGGCACGGTTTGTTTTGTCTTTGCTGTACGCAAACATCCTGGATATGCTTTCAATGATTGTCTGCTGCTTCAAAAGAAAAAAAAATCTAATAGAGTAAGCGAACATAGGCATTACGTTTGACTTTACTTCATGATTGTTATGTTGTTATGGTTGCAGGTTGATGGTGTTACCCAGACATAGTTGCTTTCCTTTTCGCGCCATAGTTTTATTTAACTTTGTTATGAATGTTGATCTGATGCAAGAGCACGACCATCTTGTTGCTTAGGTCTTTAAAATCTAATGCTGGGCTGATGTTGTTTGTGGACATGAAATAGAAGGCTTCCTGCACAAAAGTTTTGATTGTGAAGAATGAATGTTAATAGCTCTGGCTCGTGCAATATTTCTCTGAACAATGAAAACAAAATTCGTACAAGCTAGAGAACCTACAAGCTTTCAACATCATCAATCACAAAAAAAAAAAATTGCTTCTGGTTCTTTAGATCATTCCAATAGGGATCTATCTTTAAGTGAATTTATGTCCTTTTCAACGAAAAAAAAATGAGTTCATGGTTTCCCTTGTTTGTGTCTGTATCTTCCAGTTGACTTTTAGCTAGGGTTCTCCATTCGTGATTATCGTCTCAGTCGTTAGAGTCAACCTGAGGTTTTTCTTCTCGGAAAGGAGATTTCGGTGGGCAGCCCGTGTCTACTCGACATGAAAGTTGTTGCAGCGTATTTGCTAGTATTGCTGGGGGCAAAAGCTCTCCCACTGCGGCATTAGGAGCATATCATTTGGTGCGTTTAACGGGAAGCATATGAGCTAGTGTATAGCCATAATAAGAATTCATTGCGAGATAATTGTGGGCTTTAGGTGATCCAATTAGACCGATTCCGAGAGATTTAAACCGAATAAAGTCTTGTAAAACCACTTTTTCCCGTGGCATTAGGAGCCTTTCATTTGGTGCGTTTGCCGGGAATAGCTTGGTACGTCTCTATAAGAGAGTGCCATAGGTTCGCCTAGCGCCACAGGTTGGCCGAGCTTGCGGACCCCACGACCTAGTACATGAGCGAGGGGAGCTCATCGTCAGGAGCAACACAAACTCAAAGAGAGGAACGCGCTCAGAGAAGAGCCCTTGAAAGAGAAAGGAGAAGGTGGGAACCGCCAGGTGAGTGGACCTCGATTGGTTCGAAGAAGTCAGTCAAAAACGTGTACTCCCGTAGGAGAGTCGCGAATCAAGTGCGAAAGTTTGAAGGAGGGATCCTGAAGCCACGTGTGCTAAATTTTTGGGATCGAAGTGATATCGACATCACACCTCTGTTCGAAATGGCTCAGCGGATTTCAGTTCACTTGGGGGACTTCACCAAGTTCTCAGGTACTTGGGACGAAGATCCGGATAGTTTTATCCAGTTGTTTGAGCTTACTTGTGAGGCCAATGACGTAGTTGACCAGGATCAAAGGTTGTGAATTTTTCCGGCTATTCTCCGTGATGAGGCAGCCAATTGGTATGGGAATCTAACACCACAAGAGCGTGGAACTTATCAAATGCTCAAGGAAGCCTTCTTGGCAAAGTTTCGACGACAAGGCTTCCAAGACAGATTGGCCCAACAAATGGATTACTTGCGACAAGGAGTCAATGAGAGCATCGACAACTATATTCAGAGAATGGAAACATTAGTAAGGAAGATGGGCGCGAATGCCCCGAACGATGAGACATTGAAGAGAAGATTCATTTCAGGATTGAGAGATCCTACGGCACAGCAGCATATCAGCCTGACAAGACCTGCGACCTTAATGGATGCTAAGGAACAAGCAAGGCTTTGGGAGGAAGTACAATTATGCCAACAAAGGAAGATGGAGCTCTTATACGAGCCTATGGGAGGCCCAGGAAATATACCGATGAAAGATCCGAGTCAAGGAAGTCCCGCATTGACGACCCCAGCTTTTGTAGCTGCCACTAGCACGCCAGTCGAGGTAAAACCTGCGCTAACTGAAGAACGAATATTGGAGTTGGTCACGCAAGCTATAAAAGCTGCCACAATAACTCACGAGACATACACAGTAAAACCAGAGGTAACTACAAACCCCAATCAAGTGTTTCGATCAAATACATGGTGTGGAAAGTGCCATGGTTACGGCCATTTGGCTTCATAATGCCCTACAGTCTCGAGAGTATTCACAGATAGATCGCCACCTAGGATGCGTTGTACTTTTTGTGGAAGAACAAATCACACGGAGGACCGATGTTACAACAAGAGAGCCTACGAAGAGAGGACCATGAAATCAGGAGATACAAGAGAGAGACCTTACACGAGATTGCCCGCTCAAAGTGTCCCACCTACATCTCGTTGGGAAAACAGACCGACTTATGGATATGGTGCTCAGGGTCAAGGAGGAGACTATCCAAGAGGAGCCACGCGTGATCAAAGAAGAGATGGTCCAATCCAGTGCTGGAGATGTCATGGCTTCGGCCATACTCAATCTAGATGTCCAAACGAAAAGAAACCAATTGACTATACCCCACTATGTAGGTACTGTAGTGGGGAGGGCCACTTTGATGAGGATTGTCCAAAACGAAGAGCTGCCGCCGGCAAGGAAAAAGGACCAGTAGGGTCCTCGAACTATGTTGATACTCAGATGCATCCCACATCGAGAGCTCAAGAGCACGTTCCTACGATCGGAGTAGTGTTCAAGACACCGAACCCTCAAGAAGGCTCTAGCTCGTCAATGCACTTTGTGGATGCTTACGAGGCCAAGAAACCACACAAAGATCCAACTGTGGCAGTAGTCACAAGGACGCAAGAGTATTCGAAGAAGAATCCAGGAGGCGAAGGTGAAGAAGGGAGTCAAGAGAGGATAGCTGAACACGAAGAGGTAGAAAACCAAGTTGGAGGATTTGTTGAGCAACAAGAGTTTGAGGATGGGGAAGAGGTTGAGATTCTTCCACCAGTGACCAAGGAGTTTGTGCCAGGCATAGCACCATTCCCTGAAAGATTGAAAGCTCCTAAGATTAGGAAGGAAAGACAAAGTTCGGAAGAAGTAGATATTGTGAAGTTACTCGCTGACACTGAAGTCACGCTGGACATTGGCACATTGCTAAAATGTTCACCGGTTTATAGGAAACAATTCTACAACGAATATATTAAGAAGCCGAGGAAAGCTCGAGATAAAAATAGACAAGATAAGGATGTCCAAGGAATCATTCAAAGTATTACGACGCAAATTGATTCGAACGCTCCAGCTGTGACGGTCGAAATTAAAGGATATGCAGTCCCTGGTGCTCAGTTAGATAGTGGAGCCGCAGTCAACCTGATGACTGAGTTCATGATGAAAGCTTTGGGCCTCAACCACATGGAAGAGACGCCGATGTCTTTGAGAATGGCAGATCAAACACAAGTGAAGCCTGCGGGTCTTTTGAAGAATGTAAGCACAGTTGTGGGCAGTCTAGAGTTTAAGGTTGATTATCTGATAGTAAGACCAAGGACCTCGGAGGCTACCTTCTCGATCCTACTTCGACGGCCATGGCTGGTGCAAGCCGAATGTGTGCATGACTCGCGCACATGTTTTATTTCAATAGGGCCAAAATATGATCGGATTCAGTTGCAAGTATCCCCACCCTCGAACAACAAGAAGAAGACAATAATAGTCGATGAGATGGAAAAGAAAGAGAAGGAGAAAGCAAGGCAAGAGATTGCACGAGCTAGGTTTTCCTTGAACACGAACGCCTACAAGAATCTGCTTCAAGACGGGTTCAACTTGCAGCTCTTTAAGAATCAAGACACGAAGATGGGAGAGTATCGAAATCCATTGCTCTATACCGACGATTCCGATCAGGAGTTGCTAGGATGGTTGACGCATACAAGTGAATTTGATTGTTACATGTTGAGTATAGACTCAAGTAAAAACAAAGCTACTCAATCCCTGGAGAAGGGAACTTCAAGAGAAGAGTTGAAACTAGAGTTAGCTCCGGCGATGGAAGTGCAACAGTTGCGAGAAAGAGTTAGAATGCTAGAAGCCGATATTCTAAAGAGAAGTCGAGAATCGGAAAAAGAAGCGAAGAGTAAAACTAAAGTGTCGGAAGCCATAGCAAAAGCTGAATTAAAGAAATTAGGTTCAATCGAAACAGAACAAAACAATGATTTACTGGCCAACCATGCACGCGTGATCGGAGAGCACATTCCAATCACAGTGTCATCGAGAAATAAGGACTATTCGCGAGAAGCTCAGTTGGAAAAATGGGAAGTTTTTCCAGAAAAGTTTTTGAGTATAGGGGCAGAGCTACCAGATGGAGTACGAGACTGCATTAAAACAACACTCAAAAATTTTAGCGAGGCCTTTGCATGGTCATACAGTGATTTGAGAGGAATTGATCCCCAAATCTGCCAACATTATATAGACTTGGAAGAAGGCACACGGCCAATATGTCAGCGACTTAGGCGAACGAATCCAGTCTACTCGGAATTGATCAAGCTGGAATTGACCAAATTATTGGAAGCAAGATTCATATATCCCATCGCATCCAGCGAGTGGGTATCACCAATTGTAGTTGTTTCGAAGAAAAATAAGAAAATCCGTATTTGCATAGATTATCGAAAGTTGAACGAGCGCACGAAGAAGGATCATTTCCCCTTGCCATTTACTGATCAAATCTTGGATAGAGTGGCTGGCCATAAATTGTACTCATTTTTGGATGGTTTCAGTGGGTACAACCAGATCCAAATTCATGAAGAGGATCAATCCAAAACTACTTTCACGACAGAATGGGGTACGTACGCATATCGTGTGATGCCATTTGGATTATGTAATGCACCGGCCACATTCCAAAGAGCAATGATAGCTGCATATCAAGACTACCTGCAGGATTGGATGGAGATATTTCTTGATGACTTTGCAATCAGAGGCGACGATGAGAACATGATGGAGAGGATCGAAGCAATTTTAAGAAGAAGCATCGAAAAAGGCATCGCATTAAATCCTGAAAAGTGTACATTTGGAGTACGAAGAGGATTGCTTTTGGGACATGTTATTTCCAAAAAAGGGATTGCGGTTGACGAGGACAAAGTGGAAAAAATTGGACAACTTCCACCTCCGCAAAATTTGCGACAACTCAGAGGATTTTTGGGCCATGCAAACTATTATCGACGTTTTATATTAAATTTTGCATCCATAGCGGCACCACTGACGACTCTCTTGAGGAAGGACCAACAATACCAGTGGACGGGAGAGTGTCAGGTTGCATTCGACTCGATCAAGGAGAGGTTGATAAATGCACCGATTTTGGTAGCACCTGATTGGATGAAGGAATTTCATGTACATACCGACGCTTCTCATACTGCAGTTGGAGCAGTACTATGCCAAGCCGACGAAAAGAAGTTGGACCATCCTATTTACTATGCAAGTCGCAATTTGAATAGCACTGAGAGGAACTATACGACTACGGAGAAGGAGTGTCTCTCGATGATCTTTGCGGTGAACAAATATCGACATTACCTGATGGGAAAGCATTTCACTTTTTATGTGGATCATGAAGCCCTTAAGTACATCATTAATAAACCCGAGCTATTAGGGCGATTGATGAGGTGGATGCTACTTCTCCAAGAATTTCAGTTCACAGTGGTAACCAAACCAGGCAAAGCACATATATTGGCTGACCATTTATCTCGAATTGTTAATGAGGAGCCAATCTCTGGTGTGCCCGACGATGCTCCTGATGGACATCTATTC
Source organism: Ceratopteris richardii (assembly GCA_020310875.1). Taxonomy (NCBI): domain Eukaryota; kingdom Viridiplantae; phylum Streptophyta; class Polypodiopsida; order Polypodiales; family Pteridaceae; genus Ceratopteris; species Ceratopteris richardii. The sequence goes on along the minus strand of CM035414.1, from coordinate 29,527,820 downwards.
CAGGTTGAAGCTAAAGTACCTTGGTATGCCGACTTGGTGAATTTCTTGTGCACTACTAAATATCCGCCAGGAGCAAGCAAGAGAGAGAAGCAAAAGCTGTTAGCATTGGCAAAGTACCATAGCATCATTGGGGGGCAACTCTATCGATATTTTGTTCATGAGAGCATTTATCGGAGGTGTCTCGAGGAAGAAGAGGCAAATCTAGTGTTGAGGGCTTTGCATGACGAACCTTGCGGTGGGCATTTTGCTAGTGAACTGACGGCAAGAAAGATTTTATTAACCGGGTATTGGTGGCCAACGCTGTTCAAAGACTCTTATGCATACTGTAAGAAATGTGACAAATGCCAACGAATGGGCAAACCCACATTAGCACATGCTGCTCCTCTTACGCCGGTGTTGGCTCTTAAGCCGTTTGAGAAATGGGGAATTGATTTTGTGGGGCCTATTGATCCTCCCTCACGACGAAGATCCAATAGGTATATCTTGGTCTGTACTGACTATGTTACCAAGTGGGTGGAAGCCAAAGCTCTGAAGACTGACCGAGCTATTGATGTAGCTAAATTTTTGTACGAACAAATTATCACTCGATTCGGATGCCCATTGGAAATAGTGAGTGATAGAGGGACACATTTTGTCAACGAACTGATCGACGAATTAATGGAATTATACAAGATCAAACATAGAAAAAGCACTCCATATTATCCGAGGGCAAATGGACAAGTGGAGGTCACCAACAAAATTCTTGAACAGATTCTGACAAAGACAGTAGCTGTGCATAGGCGAGACTGGGATGAGAGACTTTTGGAAGCTTTGTGGGCGTATAGAACATCCTACCGAGTGACGACAAAGAGCACTCCGTTCTCTCTAGTATATGGCGAGGAAGCCATCTTCCCTATCGAAAAAGAAGTGCCGACATTAAGAGTGGCCATTGAAGCCAGGTTGGGCGAGGAAGAGTCATTAAAGGAGAGGTACATACAATTGGTCAAGCTGGAAGAAAAGAGACTCAGCGCACAACAAAGTTTGGAAGCTATTCAGAAGAGACGTAAGGAGAGGCATGACAGGAATCTCAAAACCTATGTGATTCAAGAAGGGGATTTGGTACTAGTCTATGATAGTAAGTATTATAAATTCCCAGGGAAGTTACAGACAAGATGGGCGGGACCGTTTAAGGTGGTGGAGCTCAATTCCAATGGTTCCATGCAAATTCAAGATTTAGGAGAAGAATATGCTCCCGTGAAGGTTAACGCGCTTCGAGTTAAACCATATTTCAAGTGATATTAGGACGGGAGAAGCCACACGAGATCCAAACGAAATGACGAATTAGACTCCTTGTACATACATGTATAGTTATATATATATGCGCATATGTAAGCTATGATTTGTGTGTCATAAATATTCTTCCTTGTTAGCTCTAGAAGCTTTGGACTTCTAATTATTTTTCTTATGTTGCGCAGAGACTGTTAGGAGCTAAGTAACAAAATGGCAGACCAAATTACGCAACTCTACTTGTACGAGTTAAGGATATATTTCTCGGACCAAACGTTCGCTCGCATGGACATAGATGTCGACGACTTTGAGACGGAATACGATGTTGAGGAAGCGCATTGGCTGGTATGCTTTATAAACCAGGGTTTGGGTGTTGCATTTTACATTGAGTGTTTTGAGGAATACCTAGCTCGACACGTAGGATGGGCGGGAGATCGATACTACTATTTTGATCCTTCGAGGGAAATGCCTAACGAGGAAAACGATATCACGTGGGCTTGGGCAGATGTGCTAACGCTAGGAAGTGATGACGGAGCTCCTGAAGTTGAGCCTGACTCGCCTTAGAGAAGTTGTCGGGATTCGAGTACGATGTGAGGCTACATGAGACATTCCGGGGACTCACATTCTAGGACACCTAGGGATAGGTATACGAGGGACTAAGGCATAGCTGGTTGTAGTTACCAAGTGAAAAGTCAACTCTATGAATACATATGTGGTGTCTGTAGTTGAGAGAATGAAGTGAAAAGGTGGTTGATCTGTCAAAGGCTAGTGTGTATATGTTTTGCATGCATGTGTGGGAAAAGTGGGAAAGTCCCTTTCTTCCTCTCCCTAATTCTCAGGACTTGGGTGAACTAATTAACTATGAAAAAAAACGAAGAAAAGAAAAGAAAAGAAAAAATTGTGTTACTGTGATCGTACCAATGCGCTATGGTGGGCTAGTAGGTGGGTGGATTTATCCTCGCCGGGTGGTTAGGACCACGAGCCGTAGCTAGTTTCGCCATAGGCTTGGAAGTATGTGTTTGTGTCTTAGCTATGCGCCATAACGGGTTGGTAGGTAGGTGGAGCTATCGTGGCTGGGTAGTCACGACCACGAGCCGTATCCAGCTTCGTTATGGGCTAGCTGATATATGTTATGTGTCATCATTGCGTGTTTGTGTGTTGTGCGCTGCATTGCATTGGTAGATGGGTGGAATCAACCTGATCGGGTGGTCAGGCCCACGAATCGCATCCAGTGTCAATGTAGGCCAACATGTGATTAAAATAAATCTTCATATGAAGTTATTCCCCACTCCTGAGGGGGAGAGAAAGAGAGGAGAGGGCGATGATCGCCTGGAAGGGAACGTTATTTGCTTGTGTGATTGGTATGTGTTGGCTTGCGACAGATCAGCTCACTTTGAATCAACATTCTTGAAGGCACGGAGACTCTATATGTATTTCCGGATGAGGCTTTAGCGAGGTAATGCAACTGTCTTGCTTTATAACTAGTGTGCTCTATCTAAGGGTTTTTCTAGTGTGTGGGACACTCCAGGGTTCTGATGTATGTCTTCACTTGCACTCGAGTTTCGATGGCTTTTGTAGGACGATGATGGGGATTCTTCGGGAATGTCTGTTCATGGAATATGTGTACATAGCGAGTGGTAGGATAATTTGGATTCATTTCAGTTGTTGTTTATTTTGGTATTTTCTTTCTGTTTTCCGCGATGGTAGTTGCATGTGTAAAACATGGAAAGGTGTGCATCTATTATTTTGGTTGAGACCATTTTTCATAATGGAATGCATGAGCGAATTGATGCCTGGCTGAAATGGGATAGCGTATATGTGCATGTTCTTGGATCATTTTGGAAGTGACTGATTTGAATGTATTTATGAGTGATTTTTGAGCACTAATAGCTTCAATGAGTGCAGGTTCAGTTGGAGTATCGGCTCGATGGGAAGGTATGCAAACTAGTTGTGCACTGATGTTTTCATGGTTGTTTTGATTAGATTGCAGCAATATTGGCTCGTCGAGGACGACTTCCCAAATAAGAAGAGGGAAGTATGTTAGCCCCAAAAATGGTTGATTTTTATGCACTAATCGGTTCTATTTGGCAGGAAATTTGCTTGATTTCAGGTACTTGCATAGCAGATTTGGTGATTGATGAGAAACATGTGGAGATATTGATTGCAGGGATGTGGAGAAAAGGGATTGAGCATGGACAAGCCTCCTAAGAGCATAGGAGATACTGACGTGCAGAAGAAATTAGAAGCGGCTTTGTTTCAGGAGGGACACGAGGAGCATGGATGTGGCAAACAACATTTCAATGTCCATCTATGCAGCGCGAAAAAGCATTGCGGGGCATTTTCTCTGCTCTTCACACAATTGTAGTCTATTTCGTCAGCAAGATTCCAGGAAAAGCTTTTCAATACCACCAGAGATGTATGTGGATGCTTGTCAGAAGCGGAAGAGATATTTAGTATAGTCAGACAGCCCACTATTTATACTTGGAATGCCATCATTTCTGCTCATGTAAACCTTAAGAGTTCCAAGCGAGCTCTTGTACACTATTATTCAAGGTGGCGAACCTCAGTTAAGCCAAGCAAAGTCACATTTCTGCTGGTGCTTAAGGCTTGTACGGGCCTTGCTAAAGATGGTTTGGCTCAAGGTAGAATGATACATGACCACACAAAAAGATGTGGATTTCTATGTGACGAAATGATTGGAAATGCACTTGTTGACATGAATGCGAAGTGTGGGAGTATTGAGCTAGCACAGGATTTGTTTGAGGGGTTAGCTCATCGTAGTGTTGTCTCCTATGGAGCTTTGATTGATGGGTGTGTACAAAATGGGTTGAATCATATTGCTTTCAAGTACTTTGAATCGATGCTAAGAAAGGGCATAAAGCCAAACAGGGTAATATTTTTATGTCTACTGGGAGCTTGCAGGCTAATGTACAGCGACTGAATACTTGCCAGGCCAAGCCCCTTTCCGTTTTTTTTTGCCAGAAGAAAGGTGGGGCAAATCCGTTTCTTCTCTGACGAAGAGGAGTGGATCTGACGAAAAGACCAGAAAAAGGGGGCAGCAGACCTTTGGGGGAGTGGCGAGGGTACGCAGAAAAGGGGGGGAGCTACAGGAGGAAAAAAAGAAGGGGGGCCAGATTAGAAGAACTGGTGGGCGCTGTTCCCGATTTGTCGATTGTGAAGGTGGCGGAGCAGAGGCGGTTCTGAGTGCTGTTCCTGAACGTGGAGAAAAAAGAGGAGTGGACATGATAGACTCAAGAGGAGAAATAGTTCATTTATGGAGACGATGCGAATTTGGATGGGGGGGAAGAAGGAACTTCACGCAACAACAAGAAGGAGCAGTGGTCTTGCACTTGTTAGGGAGAACGCGATGACAATAGACTTCTCGGCGAGGCCTTGCAGAGCTTAACAATAATACTTCTTGACGAAAGATAATGAACTCACACAGATCACGGCATGCTTTGACAACAACCAACAGTTGGAACAGGTGCTGTAATTTTCTCGCTTCATTGTAAGGTTAGGATTTAACAGGTTCTGTTCTATTGGTAAGGAGAATACAGTCTAAGGATCCATTATTCCAATGAAGCTTTTACCTCATTTTGTTTAATGCCAAATCTGTGCGACGGAGAAGAATGCCTTTAATCCTTCTCCTGTGACTCCATTCAGCTGTACAGAGAATGCTTACCATGATACTATAGGTACTCACAACCGATGTCTTTCGAGAAACTCTGTTGTGCCTACTGACTATTCTAGCAACTTGGATCAAAACATTATAATGTATAATGCAATTTGTATAACAGAGTGGAGATTCAACTTCACATTCCAATCTCTAAAAAGTTTATGGGTTCGATGCTCTCAAGGAGTCGCGCGGAAGAATATGTGTTCTCTATTAAGTCTCGGCCCTAAATGCCATGTCTCTGTGTGGGTTTCACATATTATCCAATCAAGGACTCCCGATTGTTCATCATATGCATGATTTTCGTGTGCCTTTCACCACAGAAGACCGCAGAGCCAGTTGGGAAGATTTCTTTATTTTGACCCTTTTCCTTGCTTATAACGCTCCGAAGTTGGTTTCACCATGTTGGATTCATGTCTTTGCCAACATCAGAATGGATAGGCCTTTGGCGTGCGAGACATACGGAAAGGCACCTCGTGAACGAGTGAGCTAAACTTTGGCACGGTTTGTTTTGTCTTTGCTGTACGCAAACATCCTGGATATGCTTTCAATGATTGTCTGCTGCTTCAAAAGAAAAAAAAATCTAATAGAGTAAGCGAACATAGGCATTACGTTTGACTTTACTTCATGATTGTTATGTTGTTATGGTTGCAGGTTGATGGTGTTACCCAGACATAGTTGCTTTCCTTTTCGCGCCATAGTTTTATTTAACTTTGTTATGAATGTTGATCTGATGCAAGAGCACGACCATCTTGTTGCTTAGGTCTTTAAAATCTAATGCTGGGCTGATGTTGTTTGTGGACATGAAATAGAAGGCTTCCTGCACAAAAGTTTTGATTGTGAAGAATGAATGTTAATAGCTCTGGCTCGTGCAATATTTCTCTGAACAATGAAAACAAAATTCGTACAAGCTAGAGAACCTACAAGCTTTCAACATCATCAATCACAAAAAAAAAAAATTGCTTCTGGTTCTTTAGATCATTCCAATAGGGATCTATCTTTAAGTGAATTTATGTCCTTTTCAAAGAAAAAAAAATGAGTTCATGGTTTCCCTTGTTTGTGTCTGTATCTTCCAGCTGACTTTTAGCTAGGGTTCTCCATTCGTGATTATCGTCTCAGTCGTTAGAGTCAACCTGAGGTTTTTCTTCTCGGAAAGGAGATTTCGGTGGGCAGCCCGTGTCTACTCGACATGAAAGTTGTTGCAGCGTATTTGCTAGTATTGCTGGGGGCAAAAGCTCTCCCACTGCGGCATTAGGAGCATATCATTTGGTGCGTTTAACGGGAAGCATATGAGCTAGTGTATAGCCATAATAAGAATTCATTGCGAGATAATTGTGGGCTTTAGGTGATCCAATTAGACCGATTCCGAGAGATTTAAACCGAATAAAGTCTTGTAAAACCACTTTTTCCCGTGGCATTAGGAGCCTTTCAGGGGTATAGACTTTGTAGGTCCTATTAACCCCCCAGCTAGAAACTCCCATGCTGAATACATTATTGTAGCCACATATTACCTTACAAAGTGGGTAGAAGTAAAAGCCACAACAAAGAATGATGCTCAAACGACGGCAAAGTTCTTATTCGAGAATGTGTTCACTAGATACAGGTTACCAATAGAGTTAATAGGTGATAGAGGTACACACTTCTTGAATGAAGTCATTGAAAACCTTCTCCAAGAATTATTGGTGATACATAAGAAGTCCGCCCCCTATCATCCACAAGCTAATGAACAAGCCGAGAGTACAAATAAGATCCTATGTAACGTGTTGACAAAACTCATAAATAATAAACGCTCTGATTGGGACAAACAGCTTCATCATGTTGTTTGGGCGTACCGAGTTGCCTACAAAATGGTACTCAATACCACACCATTTCAGATGATCTTCGGACAAAATGTTGTACTCCCATTGGATTTCCTAATCCTAGCCTTGAAAGTAGCACAAGAATACGAGTGGAAGGGACATGAGCTGTCCTCTAGGATCTTTGATCCAGAACGTTTAGGTGAGACGAGGCTACGTGCGACAGTAGGCATTTATGTTGCAAAGAAAAGGCAAACGGCATACTTTGATGCCCATATAAAGAATAAAGGATTTAAAGAAGGAGATCTAGTGCTGGTTTATACGCTAAAGCAACATGCCCGCAAATTGGAGAAACGAGGATATGGACCCATGATCATTAATAGAATCTCCACTAGTGGTGTAGTTCAATTGGCCACTTTAGAAGGGGATATCTTGCCAAACTATATAAGTGGTTGTCGAGTCAAGTTATATCAAGAAACTCTTATAGAGGATATGCTCATGAGACTCAACACTGCTAAGAAGCAAAAAGAAGAGGAGTTAAGGGTTAGAGAAGAAGCACAGGCAGAGGCTAGAGAGCGCATAAGGCGAAATAAGTTAAGGCAACTAGGCCTAGATGTCAACACAAAAGCCCCAAAATATCACATGGATATGTGCCAAAAATCGGGCATAATTACTTCTCAAATAATCGATCGACGCCCCTTTGTGACCGTAGAGGTCGGATGAGGAAGGAGTGTAAGGAATGTGAGAGCCTTGGTTGACTCAGGTGCAGCAACTAGTGCAGTTACACTTTCGTACTGCCAAGACCTGCAATTGAACATCAAGCCCGTAGAAGCCTATCTCATAGGGTTGGGAGGTGTGGAAACCCCTTACTTGGGTGAGGTGGAGCTTTCCATCTACCTTCAAGATGTTCCAATGAAAGTCAAAATGCTAGTGTGTCATGATGAGGACCTTATAGAGCCACTTCTCTTGGGTCAAGATTGGATTTACGACCGTGCCGTCAACTTGAACCTAAGAAGTCAACTTCTTCACGTTTGGGTACATGAACAATGCATTACATTAGAAATAGAGAAATGCATGCTCACAGATCATGGCACCACACACTCTCTTAGTTCCTCTAAGCCTCATCTTCATGAACAAGATGTTGAAGGTGTCAAAAGCTCAATGATCCAGAAGGACTCAGTCATGGAAGAACAGCTGCAAAGGCATGCAGAGCTTCCTTCTTTTTCGAGGAGTAAAGCATCCACAGTAGTTCAACCACGGATGCAAGCGAAATAGTACAAGACAACCGATATATCAAATAGACATATAGCATTCAAGAAGGTAGTAGTTTTGGGCATGAAGCAAATCTGGGTACGAAAAGGAGAGCAACCACCAGCGTTGCCAACACACTTCCCACCCAGGCAAGCCAACCATGCAAAAACAAGAACAAAGCAATTAGGACTCGCTCACCCAGAAGGTCTCCAAAAAATTTGGGTGCCTAAGAAATTAGCTGCAGCTCAACAAGGACGATTATAGAACCTAAGAAGCTCTTGATACACAACAACCTATGCTCTCCCACATGCAGAAGGTCTCAACAACGAAGCCAAGGAGAGAAAAGGGTAATAATCGAGTACAGAGACCCAAAGAAGATAAACTCACCTCTTCAACAAAAATAAGCAAACAATCATCAAGGATATGGGTTTAGAAGACAAAAGCATCAGTCGCACCCACAAAATCAAAGAGCCAACCACAAGGGATAAAAAATTCAAGCAACCATCCACAAATGAAGAGGCCTACGATGATCTCTACACAGTCAAACACTGTTCTCAAATGGATCCCTAAAGGGAGGAATGATCAGTTGTCATTTAACCATCAACTTATCACATCATTTCAAGATCCACTCGCTACCTCCAACAAAGATTGCATCAACATCCACCATCAACATTAAAAGCCTCGACATGCAGCAACCATGTGCCTTTGGCATAACCTTGTCTTTTGCAGCATGCAGGTCATGCATTTCCAAAGTATGCATCAATATAGGGCCACATTACATGGCCGTGCATAGACACAATTGAGAATTCTAGGCACATGATACACACTTGCTAAATGTAAAATATTTTATTGATGATAACACCTTTCTTCTTGTCTTGTGACATTGTTCCAACAAAAAAAAAACAAAGAGAAAAAAGAGAGAGACAGGACAGGATTGTGCGCTTGAAGAATCTCTTATGCAAACCATCAACACGAACATCCATCAACATGAAAGAAAGATGGGCATACGACACGAAGAGTGAAGATTAATGGACCTTTCACCATGATACGAATTGCCTACTTCGGCAACACCACAACCATGATAGATTAGGAAACCTCTTCATCAAAATACCCTTGAGCACTTAGCTCAAGACCCCATTTCTTGCACCATACTTCTTCCAATGCATTCCCCAAGTACGCATACAGAGGGCCACATTACAAGGCCATGCACAAGGCACATATTTTTCTCAACCCATGCACTAATGCACTTACCCATCAGTCATTATGGGTCAAAAGTACTTGGCATCTTACTATGAAACTCATGTTCAAAGCTCCAAAGGACATTAAGTGTATAACATCAGTACCTATGAAGCAATTCAACGTCGACAACTGCTCAAGATCAATATTGACAACCCCTTTTGAGCAACTAGCAATCTTTGAAAGCACGAAAATACACCATCTAGCTCAAGTCCAAGGAAGAAGTGTTGAAGCAAGTCTATGACAAGCCTAAGTATTGGCTTGAGTCCCACAAAGTCATAGAAGAAGCCTTAAAATGAAGACTATGTAAATTTCACTTGTGAACTACCTCTTGTAACTTTTGAAGACTTTACTTAATGTAAAAGTGAAAGAACCTTAAGTGGTAAAGTCCACTTGATCAAAAAGGGAAAGAGGAGCCACAAATTTGTGATTTTTGGTAGGTAGAGAATCAAATAAATCACTATTGATTGGAGAGTGATTGAGGGAAGTTAGCCTCCCAAGCTCAACTATAAATAGATGGCAGTTTTAGTCGTGGTTATAGAGACCTATGTGAAGACCTCCAAGAGCTGAGCTTTATGCCATATCAAGGTGTGATTCCAAGGCACACATATGTATCAATAATTCCATTGTATTGTACAAGCAATATACTTTCATTTTCATGATCATTTGAGTTCATATTTCCATGTTCTTGTGAAGTGTACTACTCACTACCATATCTCTCAGTTTTCTCAGTCAGATTTCAGAGATGGTTTCTCTGAGCTTGGTGCATAATTTTCAATGATTTAACTTGGTAAAGTTAGCTCTATAAGTCTAATATATGCTCACCAATTTTCGTTTCATTTGGGTGTTTCAATCTTCAGTTATGTTCAGTTGAAGTCAACACTGCTCATTTTCACTTCTCTATTAGGTACCTGACTTTTTTACTCATCTTGTCAGAGCTATTTCTCAGTGTGTACTTACCCAACTTCAATGCTTTAAAGCTTGTTGGATTTAGCATACGGTCTACTATAAGCATACAAATTTTCGTAATCATTGGATTCCTAAATCTTGAGTTATGTTCATTTTTCTACTCACTGGTCTCATTACTATAGCAGCCTGTAAAAATCGGGATGATGTCATCACTTCCCTTCATCAATTGACAAATTGGACAGAGGTAACTACTCAGCTTGGTCATTAAGAATGGAAGCTTATCTCCAAGGTAGAATTTTATATGGTTATGTGGCTGGAGATGAAGTTATGCCAAGTTTCAGGAAGAAAAGTCAACCAACACAAGAAGAGCAAGAAAGATTGAGCACATGGTGCTCCAAGGATGCACTTGCAAGGTCTTATCTCCTCAACTCTATCTCAGATTTTTTGTTGTCTCACATTAGAAGTTGTAAGACATCTCAGGAAGTGTGGGATGCACTTGAAGCTTTCTTCTCTTCAAGTACTAAAGCTAGGAAGCATCAACTATGGCTGGATTTCACAACTCTTAAGAAGGCTCCCAAACAAAATGTGACTGATTTTGTCACAAAGCTCAAGGACATAGAAGATCAGTTGGGAAGCATTGGAGAGGTAATAGATGAAGAGCAAATTGTAAGGCAGGTCATCAATGGCTTGAAGGCAGATGACAAGTGGGAAGCATTCACCACAGCTATGGATTTGTACATGGACATGCATGTACCTGATTTCAATACACTCATTGGACAACTACTTACTCAAGAGGAAAAGCTTATCAAAAATGGAGAAAGCTCTAAAGGTAATCAATCTTCAGCTTTATACACTGATAAAAGCAAGTCCAAAAATAACAAAGGAAAGGCAAAGAAAGTGGATGATGAAGCAGGTACATATCAAGCTAACTATGCAGGTAGAGGAAGACATGGTAGAGGTAGAGGAAGAGGAGGTAGACAAGGCAGGGGGAGATCCCAAGACTCCAACTCATGTTCTATTTGTGGATTAACTAATCATACAACTAAAAAAAATTGCTTTAGGAATTCTAGGAATCAAAGAGGCAGAGGATACAATAGAGGAAGTTATGGCTACTCAAGAGGAACGTTCAACAATTATCATGGAAGCTACAACAACTACAATCATTCAAACTATCAAGGAGGCTACAAAGGAAGGAGAGACTTCAATAACTACAGAGAAGACTCAAACAAAGAGGATTCATAATTGATCATGAACATGGCTATGCCACAAGGTAAATCTGATGAGCATGTTTTCTACATAGATTCAGGTTGTTCAAATCATGTGGCAGGAAATGTGGCACTCCTATCAGATTTAGAAGATCCAAGGAATAAGCATGAGGTACAAACAAGAGATGACACAAAACATCCTGTGGAGAAAATAGGCAATGTCAAAGCACCTGATGGAAACGTCAACCTACTCAGTAAGGTACTCTATGTCCCTACCATTACAAAGAATTTGATAAGTGTTGGGCAGATAGTAGAGAAAGGGTTGCAAGTCAGGTTCACAAAAGCAGGAGCATTTGTTGAAGATCCAAGTCAAGGATTCAGAAGAATTGCAAAAGGTGAAAAGATAGGTAGATTGTTCACATTTGAATTACAAGACACTAGAAACATTGCTCTCTTTAATTATGGTAGTCAGACACTCACAAAATTGGAAGTATGGCACAAAAGGTTAGCACATATTGGTGAAAGGTCATTAAAGCAAATTTGTAGGGACCAAAGTGTACTTGGACTTCCTAACTTCTCAAAACAACATATGATTTATAAGTGTAGTGCATGTCAATTTGGAAAGTCTCACAGGTTACCATTCATGAAGAAAGGTTATATACATGGAGATCTCTTGGAGTTGGTTCATACAGATGTATGGGGACCTAGCAAGGAAGCTTCAATATCTGGATCAAGGTATTATGTCTCCTTTATTGATGATTGCAGCAGATGGACTATCCTATTCTTTATGAAACACAAAGGTGAAGTTTTTTCATGTTTCAAAAGATATTTGGCTCTTGTGGGGAATCAAACATGTAAATCTCTAAAAAGGCTAAGGTCAGATGGAGGGGGAGAATACTTCTCCCATGAGTTTGATTCTTTTCTTCAAGAAAGAGGAATCAAAAGAGAGGTAACTACAAGGTACACTCCTGAGCAAAATGGAGTGGCAGAAAGGAGGAATAGGACAATTGTTGAAGCTGCAAGGTCCATGTTAAATGAAAAGCATTTGCCTAATTATCTATGGGCTGAGGTTGTATCTACAACCACTTACTTGATTAACAGGTTGCCTTCAAAATCCCTTGATGGGATGACTCCATATGAGGCTTGGAATGGAAGAAGACCAAGCTTAGATCATTGTAAAATTTTTGGATGTATTGCTTTTGCTCATGTTCCTTCACAGGTTAGAGGCAAGATGGATCCAAAGGCAGAAAGGTGTGTATTTATTGGATATGACAACAATCAAAAGGGCTACAGGTTATACAACCCTACCAACAAAGGATTCTTGGTAAGCAGAGATGTAGTTTTTGATGAAAACAATTCATGGTATGAAGATTCATGCACGAAGGTCAATTTACCATATGATTTTGAAGAAGATTTTCCAAATCTTGGTAGAGAACAATCGAAGATTGAAGAACAAGACACCTCAGAGGATGATGAAGAATCTCAGATGGAAAAGATCAAAGCATGGAAGTCTAAAGGTAAAGCAAAATTGTAGGAACTTGGACATGAGGCAGAATCATCACATCATGGCCTAAGAAGATCTATGAGGGAAAAGAAAAAACCAAAAAGGTATGGGTTTGACACCTCATTAGTAACTAAACATTCTATCTACATAGCACACGACATAAACCAAGAGGAGCCATCATCCTTTGAAGAGGCCAAAGCAAAATCAGAATGGAAGCATGCAATGAAGGAAGAGATTGAAGCACTTGAGGAAAACAAAACTTGGGATTTGGTGCCCAAGACTTCATCCATGAAGGTAATAGGCTCAAGATGGGTCTATAAACTCAAGAAGAATTCTGATGGTTCTGATAACAGGTATAAGGCAAGGCTTGTAGCAAAAGGCTTTGCACAAACTCAGGGAATTGATTATGAGGAGACCTTCTCTCCTGTGGCAAAGATGCCTACTATTAGGGTTTTGCTTAGTATTGCCTCTTTCAAGAATTGGAAGATACTTCAACTAGATCTAAAGAATGCATTCTTGAATGGTTGGATAACAAAAGAGGTATATATGGCACAACCACCTGGTTTTGAGAATCAAGTTTATCCTGATTATGTGTGTAAACTTAACAAAGCATTGTATGGTCTCAAGCAAGCTCCAAGAGATTGGAATTTCAGATTTGTTTCATTCTTGCAGGACAAAGGCTTTCAACCAAGCAAGGCAGATCCTTCACTCTTTATCCAAAAGAGTAACTCTGAGGTCATCTACTTATGTGTATATGTAGATGATATTATATTGATAGAAAATGATGCATATGGTATGAAGAAGATCAAAGATCAGATGAGAGAAGAGTTCAAGATAAGTGATTTGGGTTCACTTACCTACTTCCTAGGTTTGGAAGTTGTCTACAAAAATCATGGTTTGTTTCTCACTCAAAGAAAGTACATTAAGGACATATTGGCAAAATTCAAGATGCAAGATTGTAAGATTGCAGGTACTCCAATGGAGGTCAATCACAAATTGAGCTCACATGAAGGTGAACTCATAGAGGACATCACATCATATCAAAGTCTAGTGGGTAGCCTCAACTATGCCACATTGACAAGAGTAGATATATGTTACAATGTGAGTGTGCTAAGTCAATTTATGCACACACCAAGGAAACCACATATGGATGCTGCCAAAAGGATTCTCAAGTATCTCAAAGGAACCATAAATGAAGGACTTTATTATCCTTATGTATCTGATTTAGGTTTGAAGCTATTTTCTGATGCAGATTGGGCTGGCTCCAAAGAAGATAGAAGGAGCACTTCAAGTTATCTTACCTTTGCAGGTTCAAAGCTTATCTCATGGTCATCCAAGAAGCAACCCACAGTTGCTCTCTCTTCTACTGAAGTTGAATATAGAGGTCTTGCCATAGCTACAAAAGAAGCTATGTGGATGAAGACATTATTCAAAGATCTTGGATTGGAGTTTGGAACTCCAACTATTTATGGTGACAATATGAGTTCTATTCATTTGGCTGCTAATCCTATTTTTCATGCAAGGACTAAACATATTGAAGCTCATTATCACTATGTAAGAGAGATGGTTCTTAGCAAAGAGATTCAAATATCATATGTGTCCGCTCATCAACAATGTGCAGATATTCTAACCAAAACATTGGATGGTACAAAGCTCTACAAGTTCAAAGCCATGATTGGTTTGCAGGTAATCTTGGAAGATTGAAGACCTCAAGCATACTTGGCTTGAGGTGGAGCTATTGGAGCAAGTCTATGACAAGCCTAATTATTGGCTTGAGTCCCACAAAGTCATAGAAGAAGCCTTAAAATGAAGACTATGTAAAGTTCACTTGTGAACTACCTCTTGTAACTTTTGAAGACTTTACTTAATGTAAAAGTGAAAGAATCTTAAGTGGTTGAGTCCACTTGATCAAAAAGGGAAAGAGGAGACACGAATTTGTGATTTGTGGTAGGTAGAGAATCAAATCAATCACTAATTGATTGGAGAGTGATTGAGGGAAGTTAGCCTCCTAAGCTCAACTATAAATAGATGGCAACTTTAGTCGTGGTTACAGAGACCTATGTGAAGACCTCCAAGAGCTGAGCTTTATGCCATATCAAGGTGTGATTCCAAGGCACACATATGTATCAGTAAGTCCATTGTATTGTACAAGCAATATAATTTCATTTTCATGATCATTTGAGTTCATATTTCCATGTTCTTGTGAAGTGTACTACTCACTGCCATATCTATCAGTTTTCTCAGTTAGATTGCAGAGATGGTTTCTCTGAGTTTAGTGCATCATTTTCAGTGATTTAACTTGGTAAAGTTAGCTCTATAAATCTATTATATGCTTACCAATTTTCGTTTCATTTGGGTGTTTCAATCTTCATTTATATTTAGTTGAAGTCAACATTATCTGTTCACTTTCACTTCTCTATTAGGTACCCAACTTTTTTACTCATTTTGTCAGAGCTATTTCTCAGTGTGTAATTACCCAAATTCAGTGATTTAAAGCTTTTTGGATTCAGCATATGGACTATTATCTAGATAGGGAGATACAAGGTAGAGGTATGCTGGCTCAACTTGATGTCTTAGGTAGTGCAGAAGTCATGTATATATAGGATCATGGGTGGCCTTCTGTGGACGGCAATACATGGGCGGTAGAGCGTGGGCAGTAGAGCGTGGGCAGCCACCACCCGCGTAATTGCCATACACGGCTTAGACTGGTTGAACCGACCTAACAAATATAAATGATTTCTGACATCGACACCCGTTGGCCCCCTGGGACCCCCCAGCCAAGGCTGCTCCCCGCTGCCCCGGACCCCCCAATTGGGGACCCTGGTAACTCCCTTTCCTTACAATACCTTACATGATCCAATATGACCTTCATCCAACATGCAAGTTGGGATTCCCATCAATTGGGTAATGCACGCTTGGCTTCTCCTCATAACAGGGGCCTTAAAAAATGTGCATACAATCATGAGGGGTAGACATTGATCATATACTAACACCCCCCCTCAATGTTTACCGATGAAATATCAAGTAGGTTTCGGTCCTATGCTCATCTATTGAAGATGTCTGTTGAGCTGCTCTCTTCCAAGTGCTTTAGTGAATATGTCAGCACAATTTGCCTCTGTTGGGCAATATTCTAGCTCCACAATTTCATCTTCAATTAGCTCACGAATGTAATGGTACTGTACTTCTATGTGCTTGGTGCGAGCATGAAATATTGGGTTCTTTGCAATAGCCATACAACTTTGATTATCACACTTGAGTACAGTCGCCATATTTGATGGAAAGCCTAGATCTGCAAGAATTCTCCTTAACCAGACTGCCTCACAAGAAGCAAAACAAGCTGCTTTGTACTCTGCTTCAGTGGAGGAGAGTGCGAGTGTTGGTTGCTTTCTACTTACCCAAGAAAATATTCCTGAACCAAGTGAGAAACAATATCCAGAAACTGATTTTCTAGAATCACAATCTCCAGCCCAATATGAATCACAATATCCTTGGAGTGTATCACCTGTGGTATAAAAAATACCAAAATCCAAGGTTCCTACAATGTACCTTAGAATTCGCATTCCAGCATTCCAGTGACTCTCCTTAGGTTTGTTGGAAAACCTGCTTAATACTCCAACATCATAGCAAATGTCTGGTCTAGTGTTGCACAGAAAAATAAGACTTCCAACGAGCTTCCTATACTTCTTAGCATCTATATCAGGCATGTTATCATCCATAGATAGCTTATGATTTACCTCCATAGGTGTGCTAGTTGGCTTGCAGTCCATCATTCCAAATGCCTTGAGAATCTCTTTGGCATATTTTTGTTGTGAGATGAAAATGCCATCCTTCCTTTGCCATACTTCAATTCCCAGACAAAAATGGAGTAGACCTAAGTCTGTCATTTCAAACTCAGTTCCCAAGCTGATCCGAGTTTGATTGATCAGTTCCTGATGATCTCTTGTAATGATCAAATCATCTACATATACAATGACAACAACTAGCTTGCTATCCCTTTTCATTACATACAAGTTAGCATCAAAAGTACTTCTTTCAAAACCCATATTTTTGAAGAAATGATCTATTCGTTGGTACCAAGCCCGTGGAGCTTGCTTAAGTCCATACAAAGCTTTCTTCAACCTGCACACTTTATTTTCTGAATTAGGCACCTCAAAACCTGGTGGTTGAGATACATATACCTCCTCCTTGAGGTGACCATTCAAAAATGCAGATTTGACATCCATTTGGAAAATAGGCCAGGCCTTTTGTGCAACGATTGCAAGTACCGTCCGAATAGTTGTCATGTGTGCTGTTGGCGCAAAAGTTTCTTGAACATCAAATCCTTCGATCTGTGAAAAACCATGTGCAACTAATCTTGCCTTATACTTTTCTAATGTTCCATCTGCTTTATACTTAGCTTTCCAAATCCAGTTAGTACCTATTACCTTCTTCTTTGGCGGCAAGTCGACTAGATCCCATGTATCATTTTTGAGTATACTATCATACTCCGACTGCATTGCCGCTCTCCAACCTGGATCATCAAGGGCTTCTTCAATGGTGGTAGGTTCCTTTATTGAGCCCATGATATCTGCCATTAGAGCCATGTTAACAATGTGTTCTGAGGCTCTTTTTTGCTCCTCTATTCTCTTTGATCTTCGTAATCCATCCGATGATGATTCTAGTACATCTACATGTGGATTGTGATTATCAAAGACTGTTGTGCCCACTTCGGTAGTGTCTTACGTTGTGCAGCTACAACTGGTTGGCTTTTTATTGAGGAAATTTCTCCATCAGATGTTTCCTCCTCCTCAACTTTAACCTGTCTTTTGATAGGCACAAGGTGAGATATTTCTCCGTTTGATGAGATATTAGATTTACCTTTATCTTCTTCTAAGTGTGGTCGTTCATCAAACACCACATCTCGACTGACAAAAATCTTCCTTGCCTTAGGATCCCACAACCTGTATGCTTTAGACTCTTCACTATATCCTAGGAAGACACACTTTTTGCTTTTTGAATCCAACTTTGATCTTGTTGAATCAAGAATATGTGCATAACAGAAACAACCAAAAATTCTGAAATACAAAACTGAAGGCTTTTTACCAGAATATGCTTCTTGAGGAGTCATCCCCTTCAGTGCTTTTGTGTAGCATCGATTGAGAATGTAGACTGCTGTATTGACTGCTTCTCCCCAGAATGAATCAAGCATGTCTTGAGCCTTTAACATACAACGAGCCATTTCAACTACTGTCCTGTTCCTGCGCTCAACAACGCCATTTTGTTGAGGTGTATGAGCTGTGGTAAGTTGCCTTTTCACACCATGCTCCTTACAGTAATTATTGAATTCTGTTGACAAGAATTCACCTCCTCTATCTGTTCTGAATTTCTTCAGTTTCCTTGCTGATTCATTTTCTACATACTTATGCCACACTTTAAATTTTTCAAAAGCATCAGCCTTCTCTCGAATGAAATAAACCCACATCTTTCTACTATAATCGTCGACTAACAGCAAGAAGTAGAAAGATCCTCCTAAAGCAGGTGTAGACATTTTACCGCAGAGATCAGCATGTACCAACTCTAGAGGAGCTTGAGATCGATTGCTGGTCTCTCTTGGAAACGCCTGTCGTTGCTGCTTGCCCATCATACAAGCTTCACAAGGTTCCTGCAACTCTGAAAATGCAGGCAAATGAGCAACCATCCCTGTTCTTTGCATCTCCTTCAAAACTGCAAATCCGAGATGCCCAAATCGTTGGTGCCATAACCTGCTTACATCTTTGTCTTCTGTAGCAGTTAAAGCACTTAACTCATACAAGTTATCCCTTCGTATGCCTTTACCTACAACATTACCTGATGAATCCATGATTTCCGCACCACTCTTATTGAAGTGAACTTCGAGTCCACGATCTGTTATTGCAGAAAATGACAACAAATTTCTTTTGAGTGTAGGTACATAGAGAACATCGGATAACTTTTTCTCAACACCTGGAGAAGTGATAAAAGAGATGGTTCCAGTTCCTTCGGCTGGACACTTGGAGTCATTTCCCACCACTACATTGATCGATTCCCGTAGAGGCACTAGGGAACTATACCAATCCTTTTTACTGGTCATATGGCGAGAAGCTCCACTATATAAAATCCATGGTTCATCAACACGAGCTTGAGCAGATGAACATACCTCTTCAATAGCTACCCAAAGTTCCAGCTCTGTGTTGTTTGCAGACTCTTTGTTCTTCCATGATGATTTTACAGTCCCATTCCGTTCATCAGCTTGCTTCTTTCTGCAATCCTTGATGGCATGGCCTTTCTTTTCACAATAGAAGCAACTTCCTGTGAACTTTTTCTTCTTTGGCTTCTTCTTTGATCCCTCAGAAGAGCCTTTACCTTTTGCATTTGCTGAGAATGCAGCATCAGTTGTACTTTGCCGATTCTTCAGCCGCATCTCTTCTTCTAAAAGCATTGCACAAAACTCTTCAAATGTAAGAGGAGTTGGCCTTACCTGAGTGTTAAGGGCTGTTACTAATCCATCATACTTTGCTGGAAGAACACGTACAGATCTTCGAGCCAGCTCTTCTGGTGTTATAACAACACCAACTGCAGCCAATTGATCTTGAAGATGCTTTATCCGTTTGATAAAATCTTCAGCCTTTTCAGAATCAGAATGCTTTTCATTTGCCAACTGATTTTCTAAATTCTCTATCCTAGTGTGGTTCTTGGTCTTATATTGTCGAGCCAATATGCCCCAAGCCTCATGTGCTTTAGTAGTATGTTGAACTAAAGTAAGCACAGAATCACTTACACTAGTGACAATCGCACATAATGCATCAGCATTCCGCCTCTTCCAAGCTCGTAGAAGATCTGGATTTGGCTGAATCATCAATCTTGAATTTGCTGGATCTTCAACTGGTATAGGCTCTGGATCCAATCCCATCGGTCCCATGACAATGTCAAGTAATTCATAAGAGTCCAAAATTGCAGAAATTTTGAACTTCCAGAGTGTATAGTTGGTTCCATCCAGCTTCCCTTCAGTGAATGCAGGTGGACGAATTCGAATAGGTGCAGCATTAACATTAGCTGAAGCATCAAGACTAGTGTTCGACGATGAAGCCATCATGTAATCACTCGAATAATCTACTGATATTCTAGTCTGCTAGTAGGCAAAAATAGTGATACTTCTCAAGCTATTCGAACCTTACAGCTCTGATACCATGTAAGACAATAGTTACGCAATATAACACAGGAGCAGTAGCAGAGAAGATAACAGATATAGGAGAATCTCAACAATTTTCTACTAACAGCAAGTACAAAGATGATGGCGTTGTCCACCCATGCGCTTTCAAGGTAGAGCTTAAATGGCGATCTAGACAACTCTAGATAGGGAGATACAAGGTAGAGGTATGCTGGCTCAACTTGATGTCTCAGGTAGTGCAGAAGTCATGTATATATAGGATCATGGGTGGCCTTCTGTGGACGGCAATACATGGGCGGTAGAGCGTGGGCAGTAGAGCATGGGCAGCCACCGCCCGCGTAATTGCCATACACGGCTTAGACTGGTTGAACCGACCTAACAAATATAAATGATTTCTGACACCGACACCCGTTGGCCCCCTAGGACACCCCAGCCAGGGCTGCTCCCCGCTGCCCCGGACCCCCCAATTGGGGACCCTGGTAACTCCCTTTCCTTACAATACCTTACATGATCCAATATGACCTTCATCCAACATGCAAGTTGGGATTCCCATCAATTGGGTAATGCACGCTTGGCTTCTCCTCATAACGAGGGCCTTAAAAAATGTGCATACAATCATGAGGGGTAGACATTGATCATATACTAACAAAGGATTTGCATTGAGTACCATCTTATAGGCCACTCGGTATGCCCAAATAACATGGTGTAATTGTTTCTCCCAATCTAAGCGTTTGTTGTTTACGAGTTTCATCAATACATTGCAAAGGATCTTGTTAGTACTTTTTGCATGTCCATTGGCCAGAGGCACGGACTTCTTGTGAATCACCATAAAATTTCATAGAGATATTCAATGACTTCATTTAGAAAGTGATTCTTCACTCACAAGATCTATAGGCAATCCATACCTTGTGAAGACATTCTCAATTAAGAATTTTTATGTCGTGTGTGCATCATTCTTTTTGGTAACCTTTGGTTCTACCCATTTGGTTAGATAATTTGTCACTACAATTATGTATTCAGCATGAGAGCCTTTAGCAAGGGGGTTAATTGGTCCAACAAAGTCTATGCCCCACTTAGAGAATGCATGTCCTCCCATCATGGGTCTCAGTGGCATTTCATCTTTGTGTGTGGGATACTAAGCTCTTTCACAAACATCGCATCTCTTTATATAGGCATGTGCATCCATATGAAGAGTGGACCACCATATTCCCGAGAATAGTATGGCCTTGATTATCCGATTAGGCCCAAAATGACCTCCTGCGACACCTTGGTGTGCAACCTCGAGTATTCTCAATTATTCACTCTCATGAACACATTATCTCAAATATCCATCTCTTCCTCTCTTGTACAAATTTTCACCAATGAGTAGTCTTGAGCTTCTTGATTCTAGACTTCTTTGTCTTGCTAAAGTCATTTCTTGAGGGAATGTTTCCCTCTTCAAGTAGTTTACCAATGGTTTGCTCCAATTTGGTATTAGAGCCACGTGATATAAGGTAGCTCGACAGATGGTTTAACACAATAGATTAGGCACTCCTTGCATATCCTATGGATGTTTGCTTCCATCATATGCTAGTACAATCCTAATATGTGCAGAGTATGTAGGGTGCATTGTTTCGAGTGGTGTTGCTCTAGTGCAACTACATGTGCTAATTGCAACCATTTTATTTATTTAAATGCAACAAAAGGATTATGGTCAATATCCTATGAAAAAGGAAATAAATTTTGCTACACATTGTGGATATCGATGTCCGAGTGAGTATATGCAAGTTCATCCAAATGCTTTTGTAAGTATTACTAAATTTCATATAATTATTTTATTTTTATTGATATTTTATATGTTTTATTTATTTATGTTTGTTATATGTAATACACGAGTATTCTGGAGAGGTAGATATGGATGAGGTGGAGAGACAGACACAGACACGATGATTTGGATCATCATTTAGAGTGCTCACACCTCTACACATGATGCCATTGCAGATACATCAAATCATGCGAATGATCGTGATGACGAGGCTGATCATGATGATGATCATGATGATTAGGACTTACATGATGATGTGGATGATGATGATCAGGATGATTGATATATTACATTAGATATATATATATTTTACATTGATATGGATATTTTTTTTTTAATATATATATTTTCTCATTCCAGTTATGTTTTGAATTGTGTCTATGGTACTAATTAATGAAAAGTCTTGTTTGAATGATTTTTATTGTTGTTTATATTTAACATGTATTTTATTACTTTAATTATATATTTCATTCATATTATATATGCATTTATGTATGTATGTATATGTATATATATATATATATATATAGTTGCAATGTGTGTATAAAATGTATATATGTATGTGCATGTATATGCACTTAATTGTGTAAGTATATTTGTGTACATATGTGTGTATGTGTATGTGTATATGTGTTTATATATATATATATATATATATATATATATATATATATATATATATATATATATATATATATATATATATATATATATATATATATATATATATATATACATATATATATATATATATGTGTGTGTGTGTGTGTATACATACACACACACACATACATATATATATATATATATATATATATATATATATATATATATATATATATATATATATATATATATATATATATATATATATATGTGTGTGTGTGTGTGTGTGTGTGTGTGTGTGTGTGTGTGTGTACATACACACACATATACACATAAACATGCACATACATACACACATATATGCACATACACTTATATATACACATGCACATACATACATATACACACACGTAACACTTACACATACACATGCACACATACTCATACACACATTACCACATACGTATACCTACATATACACATACACACACAACATACATATACATACATATACATACATATATATATATATATATATATATATATATATATATATAAAATTGATCAAAACTAGTCTAGAATCTATAAAAAGAGCTAGAGAGCTCATTTTTTAGGTTGGTTAGTGTGAGTTTTGAGCAAACTTGAGCTTGTAATAGTGATCTTGAGCAATAGATTCTATTTCGTATCTTCCATTGTGTCTTGCTTGTCTCTTACATGTGTGTATGTGTGTGTGCATCTCCATGCTTCTCACCTTCACTCTCCCTAGATCTTGCATTCACAATCTTTATATCACTCCTATCTCTTCCACGGATTGACATTAAGGAGGCAGAGCTTCTTAACGTGGTGCTTACATCGTGCTAGAGCAACAGCAAATTCGGTGCCGTTGCCAGGGATCGAGTTCTAGGACGAATGTGTGAGTGTAAGAGTATAGCAAGAATTGGCGTTGGAAGGTAAAAATTTCAGTTTTTGTTGCTGATATAGTAGGACAAGCCAGAGAAGAGAGATGGAAGGGGTATTTAAAGATTTAATGATAGAAAAGCAAGGGCCCCGAGTGTTCCAAGACATCTTAAGAGATAAAGGATATTTTAGAGAGTTAAAGGTAACTAAGTACTTGGATGTATTTGAAGGACAAGCTCGTAGTTTTTTGTGTTTTTCATCTCCTCCATACTCCTCCATCACCACCAACTCATCTTCTTCACTCCAAAAAAATAAAAAATTTCACCATATCCACCTATCCTCCTCATTTCCCTCATTTGCGCATGCGAGAGAGAGAGAGAGAGCCTTCGAGTTTGCATTGGTGTGTGTGTTTTTGAGTTTTCTTGCAGCTATAGTGCTCCAGAATAGTAGGAGAGCTCCAAAAAGGTGAGAAATTCAAATTTCTATATCTACTGTAGGTGTCAGACCATCACGATGGTCTAACAAGTTCAACATTTTTGGTAAGCGTGCATACCATGACATAGGGCACACTTGCGCTTGCACGGTTCCACAAACAGTTTCCAAAAATTCATAGTTTGGTGGACCATTGTGATGGGCTCACGCCATTGCGGTTGGGTTGCACCATCGCAATCGGCTCATGCCATCGTGACGGCTGAGCCGGACCATCACAATGGTCTCACACCATCACAACGATTCATTTTAACTATCACGACGGTCACTTACCATCACGATGATCTCGTCGGGCCCATGTCATCGCGATTGGCGCACACAATCACGACGACCCACCTTGCCATGTGTCAACTAGACCATCACAACAATACAGGTACACCATCGTGATGCTTGAAATTTCAGACCATTGCGATTGGTTCAATCCATCGTGATGCCTGGTGACCATCACGATAGGCTCATGCCATCGTGATGGTTCCATTGATTGTTGACCATTGCGATGAGCTCACGCCATCGTGATTGCTCATTAGTCACACCATCATGACACCTCATTTTTTGGACCATCGCGACGCTTTGCACCCTCGGACCATCGTGACGGTTCAATTGGACCATTGCAATGGTCCCTGGCCATTGCAATTGTCCACTTAGAACTGATGGAGAGTGTTAATCTCCAAAAGAACAAGTTATCCTTGATGTTAGAGCACCTCTATATCAAGAAAAACTCAAAACCTCAACCAAGTTTGGAAATCTATTATCAAATTATCAAGCTTTGAACTAACTGTGAAGAAACTAATTATTCAAAAAAGTCTGCTACACTTAATCCATTCATTGACTAACCAAATGTGTAAATTTTTCAATGAACTTTGCATAAGTTGTATCTAAACCTTGCGCACCTTCTCCAAGTTAAAACTTCTCAAAAAAATTAGTAGATCTTGAGATTTCCTCCAAAGAATCTATCTATGTCTGAAACTGTTCTTCTGTGTAGTCGATTTTGACACCTGTAACTTCTAATGCATGATTCTCCCAAAGTAGATCTTGTTTATTCAAATTCTTTTAGCCACAAGTAGCTTACCTTTCAAATTAAAGAATGAGTGCTTATTTGCTCAAAAATTTACATTTTGGAGGGAGATTTGATCAAAACATTGACCACCGGGATTGCACCTATTTCTGCCTTCAGTTCTTCACATTTACACATGTAAATGTACCTACTTAAAATTCTCTTAACCTGATTACAATTAAACTCTCAAAACTTGTATAGAGGTCATTCAACTATAGTATTAGACTTGTTCAAAAGCATTCCTCAAGAAGATAAACACAGAAGGAGCATTGAGCAAAAGATCGAGGCTAAAATGTAGCATCCTTTGACACAAGGTATTGCTTTGTGGACGGACTCCACAATCTATAACCCATCTACTTATCATCATAACCAATGAACACATACATTTCAGCTTTAGGTTCCAATTTATGTCTTAACTGAGATGGTACATATGCATAAGCCAAACATCCAAACACTCTGCAATGATCTAAGGTAGGTCTCTTACCCCACCATGCCTCATAAGGTGTCATACCATTCAAGGCCATACATGGAAGTCTATTAACCAAATAAGTAGCTGTATTCACAGCCTCAGCCCACAAATAATTAGGTTATTTTTTCTCCTTCATCATTGACCTTACAAACTCAACAAGAGTTCTATTTCTCCTTTCTAATACACCATTTTGTTGAGGAGAGTACCTCCAAGTAACTTCCCTTTTTATACGTGCATTCCAAAAGTAATCATTGAACTCATTAGAGAAATACTCTCCCCCTCCATCTAACCTTAGTCTCTTCAATTTTTGCCTTATGATTCTCTCTGCATACACATGATAATGTTTAAAGGTATTGAACACCTCTGATTTATCTTTGATCACATATATAGTGATCCATTTGCTAGCATCATCAACATAAAGCACATAATATCTTGAACCATTAATGCTAAAGTCCTTTGATGGACCCCACACATCTGTATGCACCAATTCAAGCTTCTCTGAATACATGAAACCATGCTTATTATATGATTTCTTATGAGCCTTACCTAATTGACATGCTTCACATCTATATGTCATGTGTTGATCTGCAACATTAGGCAATCCAAGCACTGAACCATTGTTAATCATATCCTTAATACCTCTTTCATTGAAATGTCCAAGCCTTTTGTGCCAAAAATCTAACTTAGAGATCTTATGTTCTCCATAAGGCATGACCAACATTGCCTTGAATCTTCAATGTGAAGAGCCTTCCTTAATTTCTTTCCTCAAACAATTTGTTTATACCCATTGCTCGGGTCTTCCACAAAAACTCCATCATTAGTGAACCTCACTTCATAACCTTTCTCTACAATTTGCCCTACACTTATCAGATTCTTTGGAATTGTAGGAACATACAAAACCTTAGTCAAAAGAGTGCTTCCATCCTTGGCCTTTACTGATCCAGTGGACTTCACATTGTTCTTTGTGTTATCACTTGTTTGAACTACATGATTACTCACCTTATTCTCCAAATCAGTCATCAAAGCTATGTTGCCACTCAGGTGATTGTTACACCTTGAGTCTATGTAGAAGACTCTTTGATCTTCACTTTTTCTTTCACAAGTTGCATTCACAATTAAGGTTGAATCCTCTTTCTGATCTGAAGCATAGTTGTAGTAGGTATTATTGTAGGATTGACTTTGAAAGCTTCTACCTGCATTTCTTCCAAAGAAACCTCTACTAACTCTACTTCTGGAATTACCTCTCTGATTTCTATTACCTCTTCCTCTTGAATTAAAGTTT
Source organism: Ceratopteris richardii (assembly GCA_020310875.1). Classification (NCBI taxonomy): domain Eukaryota; kingdom Viridiplantae; phylum Streptophyta; class Polypodiopsida; order Polypodiales; family Pteridaceae; genus Ceratopteris; species Ceratopteris richardii. The sequence continues at coordinate 29,501,214 of CM035414.1, read as the reverse complement.
TGATTATATCCTCCACCATTCTGATTATTATGCCAACATTCATGAGCTAAATGATTAGTCCAACAAGCTTTGACACCATCTTTATTGCTTCTGCCTCTTCATCTTCCTTTGCCACCTCCTCTTCCTCTTAGGAAGTTAGCTTGACTACTAGTGCCTTCATCTTCATTCAATTGTTGCTTGCCTTTTATAATCTTCTTCTTGTCCTGTGAATACATTGCTTGACATGAACTTTTATCAACATCCCCTTTGACACCCTCCTCAAAGGTTAGCATATGTCCTAGCAACTAATTCAAATCAGGAGTGAAATGATCTAGTGACAATTCAGTGGATAGAATGAATGGCTTCCACTTATCATCTCCTCTCAAACCTTTGAGAATTTGTCTTACCAATTTGTCCTCTTCAATGTCTTCATCAACTACTCCTAATGCATCTTCAATGTCCTTCATCCTTGCTACATAGTTAAAAATAGATTCAGAAGCCTTCTTCTTAAATGTGGTGAATTCTACCCATAAAGATGCCTTCCTTGACTTTGTAGTGTTTTGGAAATGCTCCTCCAAAGCATTCCATATGTCACTTGCACTTTCAAGTCCTCTAATGTGAGGTAGAAAGTAATCATTGAATCCCATGTATATAATGCTCCTTGCTTGAGCATCCTTCTTCGTCCATGTCTTTAAATCTGAGAGCTCTTCCCTAGTTGGAACACTAGGATCTCTAAATTTTGGTTTCTCTTCTTCACCTATGATGTATCATATTAGATCTTTGCTCATAAGATGAGCTTCCATCCTCATTGACCAAGCAGGATAGTTTTCTCTATCCAATTTCTCTATCTGAAGAGAATCTCCCATCCTTTCTTCACATGTGCAATAAATTCTTCAAGCTTTGTGAATAATGAATGTACTTTTACTTCAAATGTAGTTCCTTTTGATCCTCTTGATAGCTTCCGGCCTCCTTCTCTAGCTTTCACTTCAAACTTTCACCTTTTGAGTCTTCAAGGATTGATTTTTGTATATCTCCAATAGTCGGGATCCTCCTTTTTTCAAATCTAATGAATTTTGCTCAGATACCACTGATGGGGAGTGTTAATCTCCAAAAGAACACGTTATCCTTGATTTTAGAGCACCTCTATATCAAGAACAACTCAAAACCTCAACCAATTTTGGAGATCTATTGTCAAATTATTAGGCTTTGAACTAACTCTGAAGAAACTAATTACTTAGAAACATCTGCTACACTTAATCCATTCATTGACTGACCAAATGTGTAACGTTTTGAATGAGGGCACCCTAGATGAAGCGACGACCTGCTCTGATACCAATTTTTGGAGTTAGACTTCTGCGGAAGCACGTGAACAGCACAAGGAAGAAGAAGAAGCTTGGAGCACAACACACAATACTGAATGTATTACTAGAGAATGTACAAAGATAAGTAGCCCATTAGGGCAATAGGCGTATATACAAGCTGAGGGAAAAAAACCTCCTAAAGAGTGAAAAAAGTGCCCCGACAGTCCTAGTGTGTTCACACACATCACTACCTAAATATATCAACAAGCATGTGGGTTTTTATAAAAAAATGCTTGTTCAATATGCCTAGGAAGAATGTGTATGTGTATGTGTATGTGTATGTGTATGTGTATGTGTATGTGTATGTGTATGTGTATGTGTATGTGTATGTGTATGTGTATGTGTATGTGTATGTGTATGTGTATGTGTATGTGTATGTGTATGTGTATGTGTATGTGTATGTGTATGTGTATGTGTATGTGTATGTGTATGTGTATGTGTATGTGTATGTGTATGTGTATGTGTATGTGTATGTGTATGTGTATGTGTATGTGTATGTGTATGTGTATGTGTATGTGTATGTGTATGTGTATGTGTATGTGTATGTGTGTGTATATATGTGGGTATGTGTGTATATATGTGTGTATGTATGTGTATATATGTGTGTGCATGTATATGTGTATGTGGGTATGTGTATGTGTATGTGTGTGTATATATGTGTATGTATTCTGATTCTTTTTTTCTGTTTGAGATTAAATTAACAGGAGATATTGTATGGTGGAAAAAAATAAGAGGCGACCTAATATACCACCTGAGACGTGGCAGTTTTTTCGTAGACAGTTACATCATCAGGAGTCATTTCCTCAACAGAAGGTATAAAAATTAATAGTTTATGTTTATAATTTTCATATATTTTAGTAAATTTTTAATATTTAATTTATGTATTTCTTTTTTCTTAAATAAATAGGTCACTACAAATAAGAGAGTTGAGTCGGTCCACACATCGCACCTAGGCCAAATGGGCCATCATGGTTCTATAGCTACATTTGTAAGTATATGTGTTATTGTGAGTATATTTTTTATTTTAGTTAAAATGCAAGAAACTAATCTTTTTTATTTCTTTCAATGCAGCGAAAGGATTATGGCCGATATCTACAAAACATGAGATCAAGTATGCTACACATTTTGGATATCGGCGTTTGAGCGAGTATATGCGAGATCATATGGATGCCTTTGTGAGTATTATTAAATTTTATATAATTATTTTACTTTTATGGATGTTTCAATTGTTTTACTTATTTATGTTTGTTATATGTAATACAGGAGTATTATGGAGAGGCAGATATGGATGAGGTGGAGAGACAGACATAGGAGGGACGATCGTGATCATCATAGGGTGCTCAGAGAGATACATCAGATCATGCGGATGATCATGATGATGAGGATGAGGCTGAGGATGATCATGATGCTGATGATGATGATGATGATTAGGATTCTTGATTATGACATTGGATTATATGTATTTACATTGATATATATATATATATATATATTGTTCATTTCAGTTATGTTTTGAATTGTGTGTATGGTATTAAGTAATGAAAAGTTCTGTTCTATTGATTGTTATTATTGTTTATATTAAGCATGTGTTTTGGTACTTTAATTATATAATTCATTCATATGTGTGTACGTATGTGCATGTATATGTGTGTAATATGTGTGTGTATATGAATGTGTGTACATATGCATATGTGTATATGCATGTATGTGCATGTGCATGTGTAAATGTATATGTGTATGTATGTGTATGTGCATGTGCATGTGTATGTGTGTGTATACGTATGTATGTACATGTGCATGTGTAAGTGTATATAAGTATGTGCATGTGCATGTGTATGTGTGTGTATATGTATGTGCATGTATATGTGTAAGTGTATGTGTATATGTGTGTATATGCATGTATATGTGTATATGTATGTATGTGCATGTGTGTGTGCATGTGTATATGTGTGTGTACGTATGTGCATATATATGTGTATATATGTGTATGTATGTGTATATATACATGTGTGCATATGTATGTGTATGTGTATAAACATATACAAATGTATGTATATGCATGTGTATATGTATGAAACATGCATGTGCGTGTGGATGCATTTCCATTTGCATCCATGTGCATGCATGTGAATGTGCATGCATGTGGATGTGCATGCATGTGGATGTGCATGCATGTGGATGTGCATATACATGTATTTAAGTATATGTTAATGTGTGTATGTGTATATATATATGCAATAATGCATGCATGCAAGTCTTTTTATGTGGTTGTAGAAATGTTTGTGCAAATGCATGTGTATGTGTGTGTATGTGTAAGTGTATGTGCACATGTATGTGTGTATGTGCATGTTTATATGTATATATGTGTATATGTATATATGTGTATATGTATATATGTGTATATGTGTGAATATGCATCTTCATCATGTATAAGTGCATATGTGCATATCAATAAGTGTGAGTATGCTAACTAATGAAAATAACACAATTCAAATGATATACAAAGAATGGAAATTGTACTTACAATAGTTAGCCATACTTTTTGCTTGGTTATCTTCTTGAATAACCTACAATAAAGAGAGAGAGAGAGAGAGATCTCCTTATCAAATTCCCAAGTGCCCCCTTACTTTCCTAATCCCATAGATGGGTGAACCTCAATTTCTCCTATCTAAATATCAACACGTTACTCTTACAAAGAGCTACAAAGCTCAAAAAATAGACTTCGAATGAAAAAGTTATGGACATTCAAGCTCTCAGGGGTTGAAACGATAGACAAGCTTTTTTTTAATATGAGTTAAGGTGTCTCCAATATGCTTAATCACTCAAAAACTCAAGCAAAATAGGCCTTATATTTGCAAAAAATAAAAACCCTAATTTGGCGTTCTTATTGGTGCACGAAAATCAACAATTTATGATTAGGACACGGTTTGAAGTCAAAGAATGACGCAAAGATCAACATATGAGGCTTGAAGTTTACTGCATGGTCAGAAGATGAAGACTTGTATATACATGTATACTGATTTTGTAATTAGTTCATAGAAACTTTATATCTATGATGAGTCGGGATGTAAACATCTATATATTCTTGATATAAATGTAATACGAATGTGAGGGATCAAGAACATGAATTATCAATCAGATGTATGATTTCTTTGAATAGAATAAAGTTGCACCTCGATCTTTTGCTTAGTGCTCCTTCTGTGTTTATCTTCTTGAGGAATTCTTTTGTACAATTCTAATTCTATAGTTGAGTGACCTCTATACAAATTTTGAGAGTTTAATTGTAATCAAATCAGGAGAATTTTAAGTAGGAACATTTACATGTGTCAATGTGAAGAAGTGAAGGCAGGAACATGTGCAATCCCAGTGGTCAATGTTTTGATCAGATCTCCCTCCACAGTGTAATGTTTTGAGCAATTAACCACTCATTCTTTAAGTCTAAAGGTAATCTACTTGTGGCTAAAAGCATATGAATAAATAGCATCTAGTTTGGGAGAACCATGCATTAGAAGTTGCAGGTGTCAAAATCGACTACACAGAAGAATAGTTTCAAACATAGGTAGATTGTTTGGAGGAAATCTCAAGATCTACTAATCATTTTGAGAAGTTTTAATTAGGAGAAGGTGTAAAAGCTTTAGAGGAAACCTTGTGCAAAGTTATACAGAATGGAACAACCTAGTGAGTAGGCTCCATTACGATTTACGAATTCAAGGACTGAGATACACCTGGAAAGGTGGTATACCTTGACAATACCTCAGAACGAGTGTTTGTAGTATCAAATCACATGAGACATGCCTATACATGGAGAGGTGAGTTAATATTTCACCCATCACGAGAAAATGCAAACACTAGTCACCAAGGTGTTGGGACATCTACAGTTCATGGAGAGAGAGAAGAACAAAGAAAGGCCAAAAGTAAGTTTCACTCACCCCATAGGGAGGGATAGACCAACCATGGATACCGATATCTGTTGGGGAGATCAACTTGGCATATGTGCCCATGTAGGAGAACATTGCAGGCCTTTTCACGAAGGCTCTGCCTAGGGAGAAGTTTGAAGCTTTTCACAAAGCTTTGGGCTAACTTCCTTTTGTGGATTGATTCCACATAGCTTGGCACTTCCTTATACATGAGTGTCAGCTCCTTGTTCACCGCATCACTCCCAAGGGGGATTTATTGATATAATTAGATAGTGATGTGTATGAACACTCTAGGGCTGCGAGGGCACTTTTTTCCCTCTTTAAGCGGTTTTTTTCCCTCGGCTTGTATATATTTTTAAGTGAACCATATCCAGGGGGAGGAAAACTTAGGGATCTCTAGAATTGAGTTCCAGAGAGACATGGTGCAAATTGACATATGAATTACATGAATGAAAGTGATTTTCTGTGTCATTTGAATCTAATTCTTGAGCTAACTTTGGGACTTTTACAGGTCCACTGAGAGCACTAGAAGGCATTCAAAGCAAGGATAATCTGCAAGCTTGAGAACTGGGTTCTTGAGCACCAAAGAGCAAGGGATCTGCAAGAGAGGTTGGAATATTCTCAATGCCCTCTGTCCATTTCTAGCTTAGGCTAAGTGTGAGTAGTGCTAGAAGTAAGTCAGGGCAACAATAGGCACGAGACAAGTCAAGACTATCTAAGAAATCAAGTTCAAGTCAAGAGATAACCTGTGTGTGACCGACAACTTTAAAGGAAAAGAACCTAACGTGAGACGATCAACATTAAAGTGCGGAAATTAACTCAAGTGTTCCTGACGACGTGATATCAGACAAGATCATAACCACAATAATCAACTAAAAAGAATCAAGTGACTGATACAAAAGAACTCAGCAACGAGGTTGTACCTTGGGTAAAAATTGGGATTGCTCAAATAGGCATATGAACCTTAGATCAGGACAACACCTAGGAAGAGATAGACAAAGTCTTAGGTCTTCAGAGGCTAGTGTTAATCATACTGCTAGGTCTTGGGCCCAGCAGTTGAGCCATTATTCGCACTACCCTAGCTCTGAAACTAGTGAGTCAGAGATGTCCCACGGTATGGAGAGACCTACAGGAAGTTCAGGTGTGCCATACATAGGGTAGAAGGCCCCTACAAGACGCAGCTGGAATACCTTAGGACCAACCGACTAGGTGCTAGCATCTATGAGGATGGCCTAGGAAGATCAGTGGTCCAGATTAAAAACCCTGACCAATCCATTGGACTAGAACACCTAGCTGTCAAGTTTGAAAATGGAGAATACTTGGACAAAGAAGGAACCATATATGTAGTCACCAGTCATTCAGATAGGACAGACGAATTTGGAAACGTGATCCCGGAAATGGATTTAGGTGACCTGGAGCAAGGAAACATGGGTGTAGAACCTAGAACCCCCCGAGGCAAATCTGTTCTCACTAGGATTATCACACCAGAGTGGATTTCCCAAGACAATAAGAGCATAGATCTACTCCTGAACCGAGAGACTGATGAAGCCTTTTGGAGGTATAGATCTGATCAGCCAAATGAGGTAGGAACAATCATGATATATGAGTTCAAAGATCCTGATAGCCCAGGCAGAGTGACCTACTTAGATCACGCTTCAGAGAGGATCTTTGTGGTTACAGAAAATGATAGGCATGCTTACACTTGGAAAGGTGAATTTATTTTCCCCCAACCAAGATCGAATGTGTCCTTTGGTCACCCAGGAGCTGGAACATCCCAAGCTCACGGAGCTCAAAGAGACAGACATAGAGATATTCAGTGGGAAGAGAAAGAACGAGAATGGAAGCAAATAGAGTGGAACCTGAGGGACTTAGAGCCCCAAGGAACCAAAGGAATGCGGATGAATTCCCTCTACCAAGACCTAGAGAGCACACGAGGACTTTGAGACCGACTCAGCTAGTTAAGTCCATGAAGAACTACTTCGATGGCACAGGAGACCCATATGATCATGTGGCCGAGTTTAGGAAAGTCTTGAGAGCTGAGCAAGTTGAGGACCTATTCACGCAGTATAATGCCTTTGGTCTAGCCCTTAGGAACACAGCCCTAACGTGGTTTCAACCATTGAATGAGAGGCAGTTTAGGAGCATAGACCAACTTTTAGAGGCTTTCATCACTGAATTCTCTAAAAGTGGCATAAGGCATAATACTTCCTCATTGATACATAGCTTCAAGCAAACCCCTCAGGAGACCATAAGACTTGCAGGAAGAAGGTTTAGGCAATATCTTGAGAGATGCCCTGTTCCTGAGTTACCCACACTAGCCAAACAAGTGGCCTTATTCTTGGATGGATTGCTAAGTACAAAGTTGTGATCCTATGTGTACTTGAAGGACCCTAGGACCATAGAAGAGTGTGTACGCATGTGCATTGAAATTGAGGATAACCTAGGGGAGGATCTAGAGCTTTCAAAAATCTACAAAGATTCCAATAGTGCTTCTAGCCTCTCTTCCTTGCAATCTACATCAATTGAGGAACTCGTTGAGAAAGTAGCTCAAAGACTAGGTGTCTCTAGTAAACAAATTCCTAGATTTGCCCCAGTAAAGAGGTGTTATACTTGCATCGGTGACCACATGGCGAACGTATGCCCTATTATGGCCCAACCCCAAGTGAATCCCAGTAGCCAATACTGCACCATAGAACGAAGGTACACTAACCACACTGCACAAGACTTCTCTTATAACAAACAAACTGTCTGCCCATGGGAAGCAAAGTCCACGTGTATGAGAGCACCCACAGTCATGGTAAGAAACAAAGACTCGGTCATACCTAGGAACATAGAGGTAGTGAAAAACACTAAAGTGCAGTGTAACCTCACTTTAGAAGAGCTAGTCAAAGTAAGGCCAGAACTATGGAAACATGTAGCCAAACAAGTACTAGAGATAGCCAAACCGCGTTCCCAGGTAGGTTCTCATAGGAGAGTGCCAGAAATTCCTCTAGACAAGATAGGAGATATGAGTGAAGGTGAAGAAGGAAACACCTATCTTCCCATCACCCATCAAGGATACACAACCAAAGCAATTCTAGACTCAGGTGCAGGAGTTGCTATTGCTACCACCTCCCTATGGAAGCGTTGGGGCAAGCCAGCACTCAAGCCGACGAGAATGAAATTGCAGATGGCCGATGGTCACATAGAAAGACCCATAGGCTTGCTAGAAGGAATAACTCTCACTACATGTGGTGTAGAGTTTGAGCATACATTTGCTATCTGTGATTTTAGCAAGAACCATGCCTATGAGATGATTTTGGGAAGACCATTTATGCGACAGTTGCAAGTGGTATAGGATTGGGGAACCAACTCATTGTACTTGCAACACTTAGGTGTTACGACCAAAGTCAATCTCAAAGATTACTCTCATAGAGATGTCCCTCCTATCCAATGGAATCCCATCCATAGAGCCAAAGATGATACTGAGTTTGTGCATTCCATAGGATCAGGATCCTCATGGATGCATGAAGACACCCATTTATGGATGTGCAAAGTAGCAGTAGAAGAAGAGAAGAGAGAAAAAGCCAGAGAGGTAGGTGCAAAGGAAACACATAGATCAATTCAAGACCCAGCCTATGCACCTGTAGTATTTCCGGACGAAGAATTTGAACCTCATGGTTGGGCAGAAATTTTAGCAACAATGGATGTAGCCATCAATGAAGAACAATGGACACCTCACTATGACGAGGATGGCTATGATATTTCAGTCTTCTCCATAGAGCCCATCATGGGAGAGGCAGTTCTAGAAGAATGCGAACCTAGCCCTGATGCATTTGAGGATGCAAGTGACTCCGATCTAGAGTCAATCATTATGGACCCACCTTGCATCAGAGGAAGAATACTTAGTAGAATTTCAACCCCAGAGACACGAAGAGCTCACCAATGACGTAAGGTTAACCACACAAGTGACCCCTAAGAATGAAGGAAAGAAAAGAAAGGAGAGAGAAGTCACACCAGCAGAGGAAGAATCTTTGTTTGAGGTCCCTGCCAATTTTAAAAAGTATGAGATAGACGACAGGAGAGTCATGATAAGAATGCCTAAACGAGAGGCACAATCAGGAGAGGCCTATGATAACAAAGAAACCACCAAGAAAATAGTGGTAGCCCTAGAAGAAGGAGAGGAGAGATGCACGTACATAGGCCATGACCTAACAGAGGAAGAAGAGTATGCATTAATAGCCTTGCTAAGAGAATACAGAGATGTATTCGCTTGGAGTTACAAGGATTTGAAAGGTGTTGACCCAGACATATGCTCACACACAATTCCCATGACCTCAGATGCGAAACCCTCTAAATAGAAGCCATATACATATAACAATAATTATGCTGCTAAGATCAAAGAGGAGATAGATAGACTGGTAGAAGCTGGATTCATCTATGAAATTGAGCACACCGAGTGGATATCCCCCATTGTAGTGGTGCCCAAGAAGAATGGAAAGCTACGTGTGTGCATTAACTTGAAGAAGGTTAATGCAGCCACTATTCGAGACAACTATCCGCTTCCTATCACTGAGCATCTGCTAGAAAGAGTAGCAGGCAAGGAAGTGTACAGCTTCCTTGATGGATTTTCGGGTTACAATCAAGTAGCCATAGCTCCAGAAGATCAGCATAAGATAGCTTTTGCCACAGAGTGGGGCATATTTGCCTTTAGAGTAATGCCATTTGGGCTTACCAATGCTCCTGCAACTTTCCAAAGATTGATGTGTCACGTGTTTAAAGAGTTCTTGAGGAAGAATTTAGAGGTCTATGTTGATGATCTCTGTGCTCATTCCGACATTAGTCAGACACATATACCAGAACTCAGGCAAATCTTTGACAAATGTAGAAAGTATCAAGTCTGCCTGAACCCAGAAAAGTGTGTTTTCATGGTCAGGCAAGGCAAGATTCTAGGACACATAGTGTCAAAGAATGGCATATCCATCGATGAAGAGAAAGTAAAAGCCATAGCCGAGCTACCTAGGCAAAAGAATGTCAAGGAAGTACAAGCTTTCATGGGGCATTGTGGTTATTACCGACGGTTTATACACATGTATGCTATCATAGCAAAGCCTCTGTATGGGCTTTTGACTAACTTTGAGTGGACTAATGAATGTGAGGACTCCTTCAATGAGCTCAAAAGAAGATTGTGTTCAGCACCAATCTTGACCACACCATATTGGAATAAGCCATTTCATGTTCACGTGGATGCATCCAATTATGCTATTGGATGTGCACTCGCACAACCTACGGGCGAAGGTAATATGGATCTTCCAATTGCCTATGTTAGTAGACATTTGAATGCAGCTGAACGGAACTATACCACCACCGAACGAGAAGGATTAGGCATGGTATATGCAGTTAAAAAGTTTAGACACTATTTGCTTGCAAATAAGTTTAAATTTTTTACCGATCATCAGGCATTATTGTACTTGGTAAACAAACCATGCAATACAGGCCAATTAGTAAGATGGTTTCTCTTACTAATGGAATATGACTTTGAAGTAGTGGTGAGGGAAGGGAAGACTCACTTGAGAGCAGACCATCTCTCTAGGCTCACATCTGGAGAAGTCCCATAAGGAGTGTCGGATGACCTCCCTGATGCTTACTTGTTTAATTTGGAAGTTGTACCTCAATGGGCTAAGCCATTAATGCCAGTATTGACATACGGGCCCAATCACTCAGTCATAAACACTCAAGATGGGGAGATAATAAAAGCCCAAAAATACCAGATCATGGCAGGAACTATGTACAAGCACACAGATCAAGGGATCCTAGCTTGTTGCGTGGAAGAGGATGAGTACACTAAATGGTTGCAATTAGCACATGTAGGTGCATTGGAGCAACACTACTCAAAGCAACGAACATTAGAGAAGCGTGGCTATGGACCTATGATCATAAATAGGATCTCAACGAGTGGAGCAGTACAACTAGCCACATTAGAAGGCGATATTCTACCTAGCTACATAAGCGGGTGCAGAGTCAAGTTATATCAGGAACCTCTGACTGAAGAGATGCTAAATTGACTCAGCATTGCCAAGAAATGCAAAGAGGAAGAAAAGCGAATTCGAGAAGAAGCTCAAGCAGAAGCTTTAGAACGCATCAGAAGGATGAAGTTGAGACGACAGGGTAGGGATCAGCCTAGGGCAGATGACTATGCGGACCCAGGATATCATATGGCAATGTGTCAAGTCCCCGGAATAAGTGCCCATAGAATAATCGATCGACGCCCATTTGTGACCTTAGAGATAGGACAAGGAATAAGTGAAAAAACTGTGCGAGCCTTGATTGACTCAGGTGAAGCCACTAGTGTTGTTAAATTTTCTTACTGTCAAAAGTCGAAATTAAATGTCAATCCTATAGAAGCCTATCTCATAGGATTGGGAGGTGTGGAAACCCCTTGCATGGGCGAGGTGGAACTTCCCCTCCACATTCAAGATGTTTTAATGACAGTGAAAGTACTAGTGTGTCAAGATGAGGACCTCACTGAGCCTCTGGTCTTGGGTCAAGACTGGATCTATGACCATGCAGTCAATTTAAACCTAAGAAGTGGACGTCTTCAGGTTTGGGTCAATGAGAAACGCATTACAATTGAGTTAGAAAGTGAAACACTCAAGGAATTAGGCAAGGCACACACTCCTGGTCCTTCCAGGAGTACACATGAAGATGACCATGCTGTTCTTGTACAAAACTATGTGATGCAGAGGAATGATGATTTCAATAAAGAAGTCAAGGACACAACGGAATTCCCTTCTTTTCCAAAGGTCAGAGGGATGCAGCAACCAACGGCAAATCAAATACAGAAGACTACCTATGTCGGAGGCCAAACGAACGTGAGAAGCAGGATGTCTCAACCATTGAAACAAGTGTGGGTGTGGAAAGGCGAACAGCCTGTTGTGATCAAGCCAACCACACGGGCAAAGATTCTTATTAGTAATCAACAACACGACACTAATAAGAAGTCTTTCAAAAATTCTTCTGCAAAAATGAAGTCTATCTGGGTACCCAAGAAGTCGATGAAGGCTGGCCCACAATCAAGACAAATTTGGGTGCCTAAGGCTTGCTTGCGGGCTCAAATAGCTACACAGAGGCCACACCCTATACAACATGGTTCACTCACTCGAACATCTGATACCCATTCTGACACATCACGCATGAACACATATTCTTCCATGGGCACAAGTAGAATCACTTGTAAGTGGGTCCCTAAAAAGCCTCATTTCCAAGCAGACACTCTTATAAAGCCCTCCAGAGTCTCCACAAAATCAAGACCAATAGCCATTCTGTTTGTTTGGCACCCCAAAACGTGTAATAAACCCCCCGACCCTCATTTGTAAATTCATACCCACTTACTAACTACATCACTCATACACCACACCTTTCCATTTAGCCCTTAGGATTATCCATTCCCTAACTACACACACGATTACCGAGCACTTGTTGACCTACTAACCTCTCACTAAAATCATGTTAATGTTGTAACGGGGACACATGAACGCTTGGTGTCCGTTTGCAATGTTAACATTCCTTTGTATATTCTCACAGAACTCGTGACCAGTTTCCTCGATATGGCTGAGGCAGGAACTAGCTCCCAGGTGGGCACCAGCCCTCAGATTGTGGATATTGAGAGTCTTCCTATTGAGGAGGAATTGAAGGAGCGTTGAGTGGCATTGAGAGCGTTACATGCCATATCGGTGCAGAATCCTCCATAGGGGCACACAATGCCAGTCAGCAAAAACTCACATTGGTTCAGTGACGTGGCAGGACCTCTGGGAGAAGGCACTTACCTATGGGAGGCAAAGATAGAGTTCAACGGACGCTAGGGCAGGTATCATTTCTTCACCAGGGAATTCAAAAGACTGCAAAATAATGAAGGGCTGAAACCGATATGGAAGAAAGCGGGACTATACGATTACTTCAAAGCCCAGTTGCCAAAGCCCGACTTTCTTAGATGCTTGTATTTGATTAGCACCCTCACTCCGAGCAAAGAGAAAAAGGGATACAGCACCTTTGTCCTCCCATCTCTCACAAGGTGCAATGAGCTGAAGTGGTTCAAATTGACGAATAATTTGGTAAGAGAAGCCCTCGACATGAAAGGTATGCATATCCCCACTGAAAAAGAGACAGTGGTCCCAGATAACATGAAGAACAGGAATCTGACGAAACTAAAAGACATGGTGGCAATGACACCGACTATTGCCATTCACTTGCGAATGGTCATGCAGCATTTTGCATTCCCCGCTCAAGAGAGGTTCACAATGCCACCCAAGAAGATATGGTTCAGTCTATATTTAGCAGATGCCTTCGATTTGACAATCAACATGCCTCACTGGATTATTGACCAAATCCACTTGGCTCATCAACGGTGGTATAAGAAGCAAAAGTCAGTACTGTATGGATGTTGTGCTCTCACAAGGATTGTTTACAGATGTTTGGCATATGATGTGCCAGTTCAAAGGGCACTTATTTGGACCAGGGTGCAAGAATTCCAACGTAGACTATCCACCGCAGGGCCTCCATCCAAGAAAATGAGAGGCGCAGTTCAGATGCCCTGTGCACAGGCCCGCGGTGCGACACTGACACCAGAGACAACTCCACGGCTTCCAAGGCGTGTGCAACCCTTCACTATCAGATTACCAAGACATAGCACAGATGGACCAAATCTGGTGTTTCCTCCTATACCAACCGACTTAGAGTTTCCTCACGGCTTTACCTTGGAAGATCTAACTGATGAAGAGGTAGCCAGAATAATCAATGCTACAAATTTAGAAGTGGAGGCAGAGCAGGCAAGCGGGCAGCAGACAGTCACAGACCAACCCCACCCAGTCCAACCAGACGTAGTCGAAGTGCAGGATGATGAAGAAGACGAACAAGAAGGACGAACAAGAGGGACTGTCCGACGAAGAAGAGCAGGAATATGAGCAAGAAGTTCTACAGGAACTTGAGGGTGCCCCGGCTTATATGAAGCAATTGAAAAAGTTGTATGATACTATCAACCGAGTTCAAGAACAGCACAAACTGTCCTTGGCAGCAGGAAAAGCCCTCATGAATCAAATCCTTGAGGAGGAAGGTGTGGATGAGCAATACCGAGCAACCCTTGACATGATCTCTGATGCATTGGCGGTATCGGAGATGGTGCATACTACTCTTGCATATTCACGACGATACGGCAGATGCCCCCCTCGATCAGGAAAACAAATGAATGTATTAGGATCAGAACCACAGGGCACCACATCCACAACCACGGGCACAGCTCATACTATTCATGACACTGAGGAAGCCCATACAACCAGTGCACCCCCGTCACCCCCCTTACCCCCTCTCCCTCCAACTCCACCACCTTCACCCCCCACTACTAGTGTAACCACTACTGTCACCACCCCAGGACCCACTTCCCTTACCGAAGCACAGACCGTTAGTCAACCCACACAACCGACACAACCGATCACCACCTCTCTTGTTTACACTACTACTGACTCTGTAACTCTAACTGTAGCCACGGAAAACCCCGTTGCCCCGATCACACTTCCTGGCGGTTCACATTCACAATTACACACACCACTTTACACCTTCACCACCATCACCGCACCCACAATTCCCATGTTCACAATCATTCCCACGACTGCATCCACTTTTGATCTCATGGACATATCACCCACCTCCGCACCTCTCCCTCCCCCCATACGTCCACAATCTCCCATTCCCCCACCACCAACTTCACCCTTTTCAAACACAGCATACACGCTCCCATTCCCTTTTCCCTTCCCTTCTGCATTCAATACTTTTCCCGCATCCACCCCCATTAATAATGTATTTAATAATATGTACCAGTGTATGTCTTAGCTACAACAGCATTACTAGCACCTAGACGCACATCATACGAGCCTCTTCAGAGACCATGAAAGGCTCCAAGCATGATTCATCGATTTAGAGAAGGAGAAGCGGCTATTACAACAGCAGTATACTACATTGCAAACACAACACAATCAATTAGTTGCCAACCCACCCCAGTCGGATAATGAAGAAGAACAACAGCTCGATGACATGTTACATGCTCAGATCACAGACAATCTCAAGCTTCGACGCAATCTCGCCTTATTACGGAAGCACATGTCCGCAGCACTCGAAGAAAATAAAAGACTGCAGAAACAGAATGAAGAAAACCTGGAAGCAGCAATGGAAGGTTACCCGCATGAAATCAACCCAGAGAATTTCAAGGCCATTCCCTCGGAGAATATGCAAACTGTGTTGGAGACCCATGCCGACCTCCTGGAAGCCCACGCAACATTAGAAAGAGAAAGAGATGATCTACTAAAGCAACTGGCAACTCAGCAGGAGTCACCAAACATAGTCACAACAGAAGCCGACACATCTGCAGAAGTCGCAGAACTCAGAGCAGAACTAGAAGACCTACGAAGTAAAGTTCTTCAATACGAACGTCAACCCTCTCCCCTGGCGGAACCAGAACCTGAAGACTTAGTGCCAATTCAAGTGGAGGAGATCTTTGAAGACCCATATGTTCCCATGCCAACACCCGGCGGTAAGCAAACAGAAGAAGGAATGGACACGATTGAGATCGAAGCGCCTGAATGGATGCAAAGGTTGGAGAAGGTTGCTACAACCCATGATGAGAGAGTTGCAGTTCAGATAGCGTCTATGTCACGATTGGAAGAAGTCGTCATAAAATCGAATTACTTCAAAAACCTCTCCCATCATAGGTGGATTGGCACGTCCGATGATCTGTATGTTCCATTCTGTGTATTAATGGCAGATTACAATGCTGAAATCAAGCAACGCACAACAAAAGAACCAACCTCGGCAACACAGTTTGCACCGGATGATATCCCTGCAAGTGCCAAGTAGGGGAATATACATCAACCTACTTGGAGGATCCGCCTGCTTGAAACCTACCCTGAGATGGTACGCACGTGGAATAACATGCCTCGATATATCAAGTATAATCCCTGCTACTACTCTGTCTTTCAAAGAAGGTCTTGGCCGGAGTACACCAAAACAATTTTGACGGTTAAAGGATGTGAAAAGTGGTTAAATTATGTGTACCTAGCACCTCCTCATGGCCAACCCACAGTCAACTACATGATTTCAACCATCCGACACTGGGCAGTCAGGTTCAAGAATGTCCCAGAAGTCATGGCACAGATGTGCCTAAAAATTTTTGAGCTCATGCTGGTTACATTCAGGACATTTAAGAATATCAAAGAACCTCATCTTTCGGCTATTGGATTTAATGAAGGGAATCAGGACCTTGTCTACGATATGAGCACCACACCCTCCATTAACGTCGTATATGCGTGGCATGCTCGTATAAAGTATCTACCTGCCTACTTCAAACAGACGTTTGAAGAAATGTTCATCACAGGGTTCTGGGAATATCATTCCGAGATATTCATTCCCATACCATCTCATCTATTACAGTTATTTGTGGTGGAACAAGCCCTACATTCAGAAAAGCTACGTATGCCACATCCAGAAGTTCTAGGGCCAGTAGACTGGGATGCCCTACTCACTGATTTGGCCAAAGGGTTAAGAATAGCAGAACATCATTTAGCCACCGACGTTGTGGAGTACTACATCCAACGACCCACTCACCAAGGGTCTGTCAGAGACGACAGACTGAGGGGGGGTGTTGGCAGTCAAGGAACTGAAGGACTCACAAGACAAGGAAGTCAACGAAGGGAGTCGGAGCGAAGAGAAGGTACAAGCAGACAGAGTAGTCAAAGAAGATCTGGCAAGTAGGCCATCTAAAAATTTCATGCATCAAAGAGGTGGGCACACAAGAAGAAGGAGCAAGTAGGGAGCTCCAGGAAATGTATGTCAAATTGTTAGAAGAAATCCCTACAAAAATAGTGATTTTCATCACTAAAAACCATTGTAAATACCATTTCATATTTTTGTAGCTCCATTTTGTGCAAGCCAATGATTCCTTGAGCTTGAGGAGCTTTAGACTCCGTTTGAACCTCCAAATAGGCCAGAGAACCTAATTTTTAACTAGGCCGAACACTAGGTCTGGACAAGGCCAAAAACTAGTCAAAAACTATAAATAGAGCTAGAGAGCTCATTTTTGAGGTTAGCTTGTAATAGATTTGAACTTGTATGAGCACTTTGGAAGTAATCTAAAAGAACTTCATCGTCCCTCTCTTTGCTCTTGCCTTGTGTGTGCGTGTGTGTGTATGTGTGTGCATGTTAGTGTGCTTCTCACTCACGCACTTGTGCCTTCACTTGCTCGAGGTCCTTATACCATCCTCACGTCTTCCCAGATTGACAGTAAAGGAGGTGCTACTCATCACTGAGCTACAGAGGTTAGATTGTAAGTGATTTGAGCTTATGTAAGAGGCTTTGTGACTAATACAAAAAACTCCATTGCTCCTCTCCTTGTTCTTGCCTTGTGTGTGCATGTGTGTGTATGTGTGTGCATGTTTGTGTGCTTTTCACGCACGCACTTGTGCCATCACTTGCTCATAGTCTTCATAATTTGGTGCCGTTGTTGGGAAGAGAGCTTCGAGGACGAGCGTGTGATGGTAAGACGTAGAGTTGAGACATTGGAGTCATAGGTAATCTCCTTTCTTTTCCTTATTTTTCTTCATTTTGCTTATTTTTGCATCACCATCATCATCCTTACCATCTCCCACCTCCATCTCCATCTTCACAAAAATTTCAGTTTTTTGGTCATATTCATTCCCCTACCCACCTCATTTCCTTCATTTCACTTGTGAGAGAGAGCGAGAGAGAGCTTGCATACGATCTGTTTTTGTGTGTTTTTTGAGCTTTTGCTGCAGGATCTAGCTGTACCACCATCTCCAGTAGCTTGTGCAAGTATGACAGAACTCTGCACAGGTCCCGGGATGACGACCTTTGTCTGTCGTGATAGATAAAGAAACTCAATATTTTTTGAATGCATGCTTGGCACGATAACCTACACCATTAGAGCACTCCAAATCACTAAAATTTTTAAAAAAATTTGCGTTTTTTTTTAGTCTATCGTGATAGACACCGATGCCCCCTATTCAATGGAATCCCATCCATAGAGCCACAGATGATACGGAGTCAATGCATTCCATATGATCAGGAATCTCATGGATGCATGAAGATACTCACTTATGGATGTGCAAAGTAGCAGTAGAAGAAGAGAAGAGAGAAAAGGCAAGAGAGGTAGGTGGAAAGGAAACTCATAGATCAATTCAAGACCCAGCCTATGCACCTGTAGTATTTACTGATGAAGAATTTGAACCTCATGGTTGGGCGGAGATCTTAGCAACAATGGATGTAGCCATCAATGAAAAACAATGGACACCCCACTCTAACGAGGATGGCTATGATATTTCAGTCTTCACAATAGAGCCAATCATGTGTGATCCGATTATTGAAGAATGTGAACCTAGCACTGATGCATTCGAGGATGCAAGTGACTCCGATCTAGAGTCAATTATATTGGACCCTCCTTTTTGCATCAGATGAGGAATATTTCTATGAAGTAGAAGCTTACCCTCAGAGACATGGCAAAATTATGAATAAGGTGAGATTAACCACACAAGTGACCACTAAGAACGAAGGCAAGAAAATGAAGAAGAGAGAAAACACACCAGAAGAAGAAGAATCTTTGTTTGAGGTCCTTGAAAATTTCAATAAATATGAAATAGAAGATAGGAGAGTCATGGTAAGAATGCCTAAACATTAAGCCGTCATAGGAGAGGTCTATGATAACAAATAAACGACAAAGAAAATCATAGTGACCATAGAGGAAGGTGGAGCGATGCACATACATAGGACACGACCTAAGTGAAGATGAGGAGCAGGAGTTGATAGCCTTATTACAAGAATATAGAGATGTGTTTGCATGGAGTTACAAGGACATGAAAGGTGTAGACCCTGACATATGATCACATACCATCCCCATGAGCTTAGATGCCAGACCCTCTAAACAGAAGCCATACACATGCAATAACAACTATGCTGCCAAGATCAAAGAAGAGATAGATCGCTTGGTTGAAGCTAGATTTATCTATGAAATCGAGCACATTGATTGGGTATCCCCCATTGTAGTGGTGCCCAAAAAAAATGGCAAATTACGTACATGCATTAACTTTATGAAGGTTAATGCAGCCACTATCAGAGACAGTTATCCGCTTCCTATCACTGAGCATCTATTAGAAAGGGTAGCAGGCAAGGAAGTATACAGCTTCCTGGATGGGTTCTTTGGTTATAATCAAGTAGCCATTGCACAAAAGATCAGCATAAGACGGCTTTTGCCATGGAGTGGGGCATATTTGCTTTTCGGGTAATGTCATTTGGGTTTACCAATGCTCCTGCAACCTTCCAGAGACTGATGTGCCATGTATTT
This sequence comes from Ceratopteris richardii, assembly GCA_020310875.1. Lineage (NCBI taxonomy): Eukaryota > Viridiplantae > Streptophyta > Polypodiopsida > Polypodiales > Pteridaceae > Ceratopteris > Ceratopteris richardii. The sequence continues at coordinate 29,481,580 of CM035414.1, read as the reverse complement.
AAAGAATTCTTGAGGAAGAATTTGGAAGTCTATGTTGATGATCTCTGTGCTCATTCCAACATTAGACAGACCCATATACCTGAACTCAAGCAAATCTTTGACAAATGTAGAGAATATCAAGTCTGCCTGAACCCAAAAAAGTGTGCTTTCATGGTCAGGCAAGGCAAGATTCTAGGACACATAGTGTCAAAGAACGGCATATCCACTAACGAAGAGAAAGTGAGAGCTATCGCATAACTACCTAGGCCAAAAAATGTAAAGGAAGTGCAAGCTTTCATGGGGCATTATGGCTATTACCAACATTTTATACACATGTATGCCATCATTGCAAAGCCTTTGTATGGACTTTTGACCAATTTTGAGTGGACTGATGAATATGAGAAATCTTTCAACGAGCTTAAGGAGCGATTGTGTTCAACACCAATCTTGATTACACCAAATTGGAACAAGCAATTCCATGTCCATGTGGATGCATCCAATTATGCTATTGGTTGTGTACTTGCACAACCAACTGGTGAAGGTAACATGGATCTTCCAATAGCATATGCCAGTAGACAATTGAATGTTGTTGAACGAAACTATACCACTACCAAGAGAGAAGGACTAGGCATGGTATATGCGGTTAAAAAGTTTAGGCACTATTTGCTTGCAAATAAGTTCCAATTTTCTTACTGATCATCAAGCTCTATTGTATCTGGTAAACAAGCCATGCAACACAGGAAGATTAGTAAGATGGTTCCTCTTACTAATGGAATATGACTTCGAGGTAGTGGTGAGGAAAGGCAAGTCTCACTTGAGAGCAGATCATCTCTCGAGGCTCACATCCGGAGAGGCCCCACAAGGAGTATCAGATGACCTTCCTGATGCTTACTTGTTTAATTTGGAAGTTATACCACAGTGGGCCAAGACATTAGTGCCAATACTGACATATGGGCCTAAACATCCAGTAGTAAACACTCAAGATAAGGAGGTAGTAAAAGCCCAAAAGTACCATATCATGGCAGGGAATATGTACAAACATACAGATCAAGGAATATTAGCTAGTTGTGTGGAAGAGGATGAGTACACAAAGTGGTTGCAATTAGCACATGTGGGTGCATTAGAGCAACACTACTCGAGGCAAAGAACTTTACAGACACTGAGGAGACTCGGAGTGCACTAGCCAACCATGGAAGTAGATGTTCATAGGATGTACAAGGAATGCCCAACCTGCAGCTCTAGACCTCTTGTGGAACATGCCACTCTTTACCGAGTGTCTTTAGCACCAAATTGGAGCGAGCCACTAGTAGCCCTCTTGAGGACGATAACCTTTCCCCAAGATATGACATTGGCTAGACAAAGGATCTTAGAACAACAAGCTTTAGACTATACTCTCATTGGAGATAATCTATACAGACGAGGAAAAGATGGCTATCTTAGATTATGTGTCCACGAGAGCGAATATCTGGAGATCTTGGAAACTACTCACCAAGGTGTAGCAGGAGGACACTTTGGACCAGATAGAGTGATCAAGGCAATACTTTTTGCAGGTCTTTGGTGGCCCATGCTTCACATGGATGCACATACCTATGTGAAGAGGTGTGATGTTTGTCAGTGAACTCAATATCCTATATGCAAAGATGAGATGCCATTGAAACCTATGATGGGTGGACATGCATTCTCTAAATGGGGAATAGACTTTGTTGGTCCTATTAATCCCCCAGCTAAGGGTTCCCATGTTGAATACATTATTGTGGCCACGGATTATCTAACCAAATGGGTAGAGGTAAAAGCTACGACAAAGAACGATGCTCAGACAACTACTAAGTTCTTATTTGAGAATATGTTCACAAGATATGGGCTACCAATAGAGCTAGTAAGTGATAGAGGCGTGCACTTCTTGAACGAAGTCATAGAAAACCTTCTCCAGGAATTCTTGGTGATACATAAGAAGTCTGCCCCTATCATCCACAAGCTAACGGGCAAGCCGAGAGCACCAATAAGATTCCATGCAATGTACTGACAAAATTGGTTAATAATAAACGCTCTGATTGGAACAAACACCTACACCATGTTGTTTGGGCATACAGAGTTTCCTATAAAACGGTACTCCAAGCCACACCCTTTCATATGGTGTTTGGTCAAAATGCAGTGCTACCATTGGACTTCTTGATACGAGCATGAATGGATAGGCCATGAGCTCTCCTCTAGAATCTTTGATCTTGAACGATTAGAAGAAACACGATTGAGAGCTGCAGCAGGAATTTGTGCAGCCAAGAAAAGACAAAAAGCATATTTTGATGTACATGTGAAGGATAAGGGCTTGAAAGCAGGAGACATAGTCTTAGTCTACACTTTGAAGCAACATGCATGGAAATTAGAGAAGAGAGGCTATGGACCAATGATTATCAATAGGATCTCAACAAGTGGAGCAGTTCAGCTAGCCACTCTAGAAGGCGACATCCTACCAAGTTATATCAGTGGATGTAGAGTTAAATTATATCAAGAACCCCTGACGGAAGAGATGCTAAATCGACTTAACATTGCTAAGAAATGCAAGGAAGAAGAAAAACGAATTCGAGAAGAAGCACAAGCAGAAGCTTTAGAACATGAAGACAAGGTAGAGATCTGCCTATGTCTGACACTCAAGAAGCTCTAAGTTATCACATGGCCATGTGTGAAGCATCAGGTGAACGTTCCCATCGGATAGTTGATCGACGACCCTTTGTGACCCTAGAGGTAGGACAAGGAGAGAGTTCAAGGACCATAAGGGCTTTGATCGACTCAGGAGCGGCCACTAGTGCAGTCCAATTTTCTTACTGCCAAGAATTGCAATTGAAGGTCAATCCTATAGAGGCATATCTCATAGGATTGGGAGGTGTGGAAACCCCTTGCATGGGTGAGGTGGAACTTCCCCTCAACATTCAAGAGTTTCTAATGGTAGTCAAAGTGCTAGTATGTGAAGACGAGGATCTTACTGAACCTTTTGTCTTGGGCCAAGATTGGATCTATGATCATGCAGTCAACCTCAACCTAAGAAGTGGACTTCTTCATGCTTGGGTGGGCCAAAACCGCATCACGATGGAATTAGAGAATCAAGCACTTAGGCCACTAGAAAAGGCACCAAATCATGGTCCCTCCAGGAACCCACATTAAGATAACGATGCTATTCTTGTCCAAAGTTCTATGGTGCAGAAGATTCTCACTCTTGACGAAGGTGCAGAAGTCAATGAGGAGTTCCCTTCTTTTCCAAAGATATTCCCAGGAAAGCAAGCAGGACAACGTACATCACAAAGGAGGCCGATGATCAAGAAGCATGAGCAACGACCAATGCAATATAAAGTACCTCTTGGCATGAAGCATATCTGGGTACGCAAGGGTGAACAACCCTCGACTTTGGAGACAGGATCCCAAAGATGCACCAAACGAGCTACAGTGTCAAGGATTACAACGAAGGAGTATCCTATGCATCAATCTAGAGAAACCCTTTCTATTTGGGTTCCAAAGTAGTCAATGAAGGCTATGCCAAATGCTAGACAAATATGGGTGCCCAAGACTTGCTTACGAGCTCAAATAGCTTCACCTCCATTCACAAGATTGAATCAGCACTCACAAGCAATCTTGGCACAAATCCCAGGGCAAACATCTACACTCCCCACCACTACATCTTCGGTCACACCTAGGAATGTTGGGAAATGGGCACTCAAAAAGTTCCAAATCCAACCAATCTAGTCCACAAATCTTTACAGGTCATCACCATTAAAAGCTACGATCCCACGATCAAAGTTTGGAGACTTAAACCCCGTATCAAACCCCCTGACCCAATTTTGTAAATTAGTCCACTCTGATATAGGCGCATTCTGAGTACATTGCACATCCAAAAGCATGCATCTAGGATGATCACTAACCTACTAACCAACATTCACACACATCATGAACACTTCACTCGCTAATCCCTAACCATTTTGGATGTCATGTTAGTATTGTGGAGGGAACACCATACCATCATGTTTCCTATGCAATTCTAATGTGCCACTCTTCTTCTAGCAGATAAGCATCAACAGCTACAAACAGTCTCATGGTAGAAGTAGCTAGCCCGAGCTCCCAGCCAGCAGTAAGTACTGCGGATATTGATGTGGAGACTCTACCTATTAATGCACCATCAACTGAACAACCGGTAGAGCTCCAACATCTCCAGCAAATACCCATACCGGACCCTCCCACAGGAATAACTGAGAGAGTCCATGCAAACTCTCACTGGTTCAATGGCATGCCAGGGCCCTTCGGAGAGGCTAAGTATATTTGGGAGTCCAAGTGTGAGTATGACAAGTCATGGGTGCAATTCCATTTCTTTTCCAAAGAGTTCGAGACTCTTCAGAACACACCAGAACTTCAAAGCATATGGCAGCGTGCAATACTGATGGAGTACTTTGAGGAACCCCTACCAAAACCAGATTTTCTACAGTGCTACTATTTGGTATCAACATTATAGGCGAATGAGGATAAAGACAAACCAAGAACATTCATTCTTCCTTCTTTATTGGGCAACAATGAGTTGAAAAGGTTCGAACTTACATTGGAATCGGTGAGCTCTGCTTTGAACATGCATGGCATGCATGTACCGACAGAGAAGGATGCCCTAATACCCACTAACATGAAGAACCGGAAATTACAAAAGCTGAAAGATATGGCAGCACTCACACCAAATGTGTCCATTCCTCTCCATATGTGCATGCAACATTTTGCGTTTCCTGGTCAAGATCTATTCAGTCAGCCCTACAAATGGATCTGGTTCGCTCTTTACTTGGCGAAGACAGGTGCACTACTGATTAAGCTTCCTGTATGGATTATGGAGCAGCTATATGAAGCCTCTTCTTCAATCAACTCTCTAATGGATGCTAACTGATCTGCAACCTCCTTGACCTTGGTAACAAACTCCATGATGGTTTGCTTAGGTGTCTTCTTCATTTGGTTGAACTCATTCCAAAGATGATTCTTTATCGCTTTGCTACTAGCAAAAAAGAAAGTCTCGAGGGCATCCCAAGTCTCTTGAGATGTCTTGCATCCTCTAATATGTGGTAATAGAAAGTCAGAGATAGATTTGAGTATGTACGACCTTGCTTGAGCATCCCTTGCACACCAAAGTGTGAGCTTATCTGTCTCCTCTTGTGTAGGTCCTCCTTCGGATCTTGGAATAGGCATAGCTTCATCACCGGCTACAGTTCCATAAAGATTTCTACCTTCCAAATAAGCCTCCATTCTGATTTTCCAAGCCACGTAGTTGTGTCAATCAAGCTTCTCCATCATTGAGGGAAAGTCGTCACCCATCTTGATCTAACTCTAATACCACTCAAAGAACTTGGAGAAGCTTGTAGAAGGTAGAAAAGTGTGTTTCAAAGCGACGAAGTTTGGTCTAGCCAACTGGCACAAGATCAGTCCTTGAGCTTATGGAGACTCAAATAGACCTTGTAGGCATACGATAAGTGCAAAGAAATGCACTATGTACTTTGAAGAGTCAAGGAGAATGAGTCGATACAAAACAGATAAGTTCGTGTGTGGACTAGCTCAAAAAACTTACTATCTATGGAAGAGACAATGAACTTCAAATGCCCATAGCGACCAGCGTGATTACAATTAGAAAAAATCCTTTTTTGGGAGTTATACACATAGGATTGAGTGTATAGAAAGCACAAAAGTATAAGGAATAAGCAAAATATGCTATAGGAATGAATCAGACGCAACGGTGGTACCTCCTAGTTTTTAGGAATATGCAGAGCTTGACCCCAAGATAGACAAACTAAGATTTCTCCCAATCTAATCAACCAAATGCTATGAAAATTGATAGGCATAAACTAGACACTAATACTTTCCAATGAGCCATCTTGCACTCAATTTGGAGCTCTAGAGAGAGAGCAGCAACCTCTGCAAGATTACTGTTGGCAAAGAAGATGATGCAAAAAATTGAAGGAGCAAGACAATGATGGTCACAAGTATATGTATATTGCTTCCATGTATTGTACAAGTGATTTCAGGTCTTTATATAATAGAAGTGTTCCGCGACTTCTACAAGTGGATTTTGAATTCAAATGAAAGTGGGAAAGGTTGTTGGAGGGAATCAATTCACTTTCCTACAATCTAGGAAAAGTGAAGATTTAGTTTGATCTACTTCTAAGTGATTGATTGCTTGATTGAATGCAACTCAACCACCACAAATTCGTGGGATTTGGGCTCTATCTTTCTACTTCTACATGTGTAAAGTTCAAAGCTTTTACAATGGTAAAAGATCCATGAAAAAATCTTTTTAAAAAATACAATAAGTGAGCATAAGAAAAAGAATTCACCAACGGATATTCTTTCGACACGATAGCCTTTGATGTAGATCAAATCCACCTCAAGCATAGTGTAAGCTTGATGTTCCAACAATACAACAATCCAAGTAGCCGAGTACCACTCAAGTAGCGAAAGATGCGCTTAACCACTTGCCAATGATTGACACCTGGGCAATGCATAAACCTAATCATCTATGAGATAGAAAATTGAATATCTAGTAGAGTACTGCATAAGTAAATCAAGCATCCAACATCCCACTGATAAAGAACGACATCAAATGCATCTCCAACAGCATGAAGACTCAATCATAAACCTATCTCCATAGGAGTGGCAATAGGATTGTAGTCTTCAAGGCCAAAATGCTCCAATAATGTGTCAATATATTTTGTTTGACAGGAAGCTATTCCACCATCAACTTGCATAAACTAAATGCCCAAATAATGATGCAAAAACGACCCAAATTTGACATCTCAAATGAGGCATGCACATCAGCCTTAAAATCAAGAATATGCTTCTCACGAGGACCAGTGAGCAGCATGTCATCAACATACAGAACAACAATCAGAAGCACATCATTTTCACGCTTAATATATAAGGTGCCCTTAGTTGGATTGTTCTCAAAACCATGTGCAATCAAGTAGGCATGTATCTTTTCATATCAAGCATGTGGTGTTTGCTTCAAACCATATAATGCCTTTTTCAACCTGCATGGTTTTCATACCCTTTCTGCACAAATCCATGGGGCTGAAAAACATACACTTCTTCATGCAAGTCACCATTCAAAAATGCACTTTTAATGTCCAATTGATGTACATTCCAACCATGATGAACTACACAGATGCTACAAATAGTAGTCATTCGACATGTAGGAACAAAGATCTCATCAAAATCAATGCCTCTTTCTTGAGCATAACCCTTTGCAACAAGCCTAGCCTTATACATGTCAACTGTTCCATCTGGCTTATGATTTACCTTGTATAGCCACTTAGTGCCAGTGGCCTTCTTGCTAGGAGGCAAGTCACATATAAAAGAGGTACCATTTTTCATAAAAGCATCATATTCTGATTGCATAGCAGCCATCCAATTTTCAAAATTTTGTGCTTTATCAAATGAAACAAGATCATTCTCATCACAGAGACTGGAGATAGCCATAGCATAGCAATCCAATGCAAAAGAAGCACTATGAGAGCCTAAACGAGTATGATATGACAGAGGTGCATCTAATTTTCTATCTCGCAAAGTTTGCACAAGCCATTTAGGCTTAGTTTTTACCTCCTCTATATCAGTTCTCTCATCAATAAGTGCATCATGTAAATCTACATCAGACATTGAATGATCCACATCATCACATGAAACCTATAAAGGTTGAAAAGTTGCCTCATTTGGACGAGCACTAGATTGTCCACCTATAAAAAGAGGTAGCAAGGTGTCATACATGTCTTTTGGAGATTGATGTGTCCTTAATACATGAAAATAATGGATGAATAGAAACTCACAAAAACAATATCACAACTAACCAAAATGCATTTATTATATGGATGATACAGACGATAGCCTTTGCTTTCAGAATTGTACCCAACAAAAATATGTTTCACTGCTTTATCATCCAATTTCTTGCATTGTTGTTCAGACACTAATGCATATGCCAGACAACGAAAAACATGCAAGTGAGCAGTAGATGGCTTGCAAGCATGCCAAGCATCATATGGAGTGATAGACTGCAATGCTTTAGTGGGACACATGTTAAGTACATATGTTTCACACATAATAGCCTCAAGCCAGAAACTATGTGGTAAAGCCTGACTCTTGAACATACACCTCATCATCTCCATGAGTGACCTATTCTTCTGTTCAACAATTCCATTTTTTTCAGGTCTATGCGGCACTGTACACTGATTTTTTATCCCACATTCAGCCAGAGATGCATTAAATTAGAAGACATATATTCCCCCCTCGATCAGGACGGAGGGTGCCCATTTTACATGCTGATAGATTTTCAACCAAGACCAGAAACTGTTTGAAGCACATAAACACTTTGGCCTTTGCTTTCAATGGATATACCCATGCATGCCTAGAAAAATCATCAATTGAAGTCTTGAAGTAAAGATAGTTCCCAAAGAAAGGTGTCGGCATAGGACCATAGACATCACTATGTATAAGCTGCAATTTTTTAGTAGCTCAAACTGCACCATCTTTTGGGAAGGAGGAACGCTACATCTTCCCAAAATGCAACCTTCACAAACATGTTTACCAGGTGCCTCAAGTTTGGGCAAAGAGGACACATTTTAGATTTCTGCAGGCATAGGAAACTAGCAAAATTGAGATGAGCAAAGCATGCATGCCGAAGCTTTGCATCTGACATAGCCTAAGAATCATGTATTGCACATGATGTATCATTCACAGATTTTGCATAGTCTATGAGCTTATACAGCCCGCAACATAAAATGCCGAAAGCAATAATGAAATTGCCATTTGATAGATCATGAACTATTCATCTGTCATCAAAAAAATTCACAACCAAACCGATCTTGGCTAATGTTGAAACTAATAACAGTTGTTTCTTATTCCCTAGCACAAATAAAGCATCCGACAATGTAAAAGAACTACAATCAATAGTAGTCAGAATGATCTTACCAATTCCCATGTTAGGATAAGAGGAGTTGTTAGTGCATGTGATAGTTTTTCGTGTAGGGGCGGGCTCGAGTGAAGTGAAGAAACTATGCTGCAAGGTAATATGATTGGTTGCTCCACTATTAAAGTACCAAACATCTGAGTATATTACAGACATACACTATTCATGAGAAGATGGGTCATAAGTGAAAACTTTAGTAAATGCCCATTCTTCATTTTGCACAAGATTAGCAGACTTTGTTTTGGTTGTAGAGGCCTCTACAACAACCATTCGAGCCTCTTTTTTCTTTGCCTCTTTTGCAGCTAGTTTTGCATAGCTCTTTATGACATGATTATTTCCTTTACAATATTTGCAAAATAATTTTTGCTTTTCTATTTTTTTTCTCATCTCTCTTATCCTTCTTTGATTGTGCAGAGTTAGCAGATTTCTGCTTACTAGGAGATGAGCTCCATTTACCTTTGCCCTTCTGACTAGCCAGGAGAGCTTGACCTGCAACATGCATAATGGACTTCTTTTGCCTAAAAAGATCTTCGTGCAATAGAACATAGCTTTACTCCTCAAATGTTAAGGCATTTGGATTGCCTTTCATCATTGATTAAAGAGTAGAAGCGAAACTCTGATATAAATCTGAAAGACCATTTAGAATAGTATGCACAAGTGAACTGTCAGGCAAGACTTCATCAGCAAAAATTATATGTTCCTTCAAATCTTTTATCTTTGTCATAAAACTATCCATGGAATCTCCTTCATTCATGTGCTCACTCTCCAAATGTTTTTGGAGGTAAGCAACACAAGCCTCATTCCTTGCCTGGTATAAAGTGGTTAGTGTATCCCAAGCATCATTTGTTGTTCTTCAAGAGCGAATGTAAGGAATAATGGCATGTTTGACAGACAAGGCTATATTTGCATGTACATGAGCATCTCTTCCATCCCAACAAAGTTTGTCTATAGTAGGTGCATCAAGAACCACAGCACAAACAAGAACTTGAAGAATATCACCATCTTCAACGTCATATGCATCACCTTCAACAATTGTGTTTGCAGGTGTAATAGGACGTTTTTCAACACCTTCCACAATATTCCACAGTCCTTTGCAATCAATACTTGACGCATCATATAAGCCCATAATGGGTAATTGATATCGTCCAACTTATCCTCAACAACCAACATATGGAATACATCACTGATTTCAACCATGGCCAGTGACTAAAAAACCCTAATGCAGAAAAATGACTTAATTTCAAAAAGTTGAACAGAACTACCTCGTTGAGTTCTCTTAAACCTGTAGCAGACTTTGAGATGCTTATACTAGTCCGATCTAATATCTTGTCTGAAGAATGATCTGTGCTATCACTTTCCTGCAAAGAAACAATACCCTCTATTAGATTATCCTCCCTAGAAATATAATTCGAAAGTTTATAGACATGAAACACTGGATGGACTCTACAGTCTGGAGGAAGCTCTAATCGGTATGCAACATCACTTAGCTTCTTAACTATATTCCAAGGCCCACAAAACCTTGGTGAAAGCTTACTAGACTTCCTTGTGGATAATGAAGTAGATCTAGCTGGTACCTGAAGAAAGACTATGTCTCCCTCCTCAAAGGATCTAGGAGATCTCTTACTATCAGCATGGTAGATGGACTCTGCAATCTGGAGGATGCCCTATCATTGGCTTGTTGCATCTTGGCTTTAGCTATTTCTAAATTTGTTGGGAGGTTCGCTAAGAACTCCGAAGCACTAGAGCATTTCTATGGCATGCTTATGGTACTAGGAGCATTGGGATTCATGCCATAGTTCATCTCAAAAGGAGACATTCCTGCCACCGTATGAGGCCTATTGTTATAAGCAAACTCTATTAGTGGCAGATAACTATCCCAATTTGTTTGTCTCTCAGATATATATGCCCTCAACACATCCTCGAGAATCTGGTTGACCCACTTGTTCTGACCATCTATCTGAGGATGATCATCACTACTCATCTTTAATGAAACTTTCAATTTGTCAAATACAAACTTCCAGAAGTGTCCTATGCATCTGACATCCCTATCCGAAACAATGGATGTCGCTAACCCATGCAATCTGAAGACATGCTTGATAAACAACTCTGCTACCTGTGGAGCTTCTATCGTCTCCTGCATGGGTATGAAATGAGCCATCTTGCTCCCAACTATGAAGTCCATGGATACATTGTCCTAGTTATGATCTGGAATCTATCTCTGGCTAGTCAAGGCCACCAAAATGTTCTTCTAACAAATTGTATTGTCTTGTGAACACCAAGATGTCTTGTGCAAGGCACATCATGGTTATTTTTCTTCTCAAATCCCGAGAATCTGGTATGCAAACCATTCCTTTCCGTTTTACTGTTCCATTCTCCTGTGAGAAGTTGGAATACGAACTAGACTTGTTTGCTCTACTAGGTGAAGAAATAGCTAAAACTGCCCATCTCCTATGATAGAGTCATCATTGATGCCTCTAATAATCTGAAACAAATGTGGATCTTCCACCTATGCTTCCTTTATCTCTTGAAGCAATGAGCTTTCTAGAACTACTAAATCTCATTTGATACATTATCTATGATAATGCATCAGCTACTATATTCTCTTTCCCTCTTCCATACAAGATTTCCATGTGAAACTCTCGCATGAGCTCAGCCCAACGAGCCTGTCTGCCTCAAAGACCTGGTTGACGACAAAAAAATACTTGAGTGTATGGTGATTTGTGTATACCTTAAAGTATGCACCATAAAGATAATGTCCCCAGTCTTTAAGTGCATGCACCATTGCATACAACTCTTGCTCAGGCACTGACCAATTGCATTATGCACTGCTCAATTGCTTGCTTCCAAAATCTATTGGCTTGCCATCTTGGCTCAAAACTATCCCTATGGCTATGTTGCTAGCATCTGTCTCTAACTCAAAGGGTTTCTGTGGATCTACCACTTTGAGTATATGAGCCTCTAAAACAGCTTGTTTGAGAGTATCAAAACTATCTTGTTTCTCTTGCTTCCATGGAAACAGAACTTTTCCTCGAAGCAAGTTTGTCATAGCATTGCTATCGATGAATAAGAAGAGATGAATTTTCAAAAGAAACTGGAAAGTCCTAGAAATGACCGTAACTGCCCCTCATCTTGAGGACTAGTCCAAGATAAAATAATTGAGACTTTCTTGGGATCCATCTGAACCCAGCAGTCGATACCACATGCCCTAAATACTCTATCCTCAAAAGAAACAACTAAGTCTTCTCTGGATTAACATACAAACGATTCTCTTTTAATACATTTAATACTACTCTTAGATGATTCTCACAATCTTATAGTCTAACAAATATGTCATCCAGACATGTGGTGGATTTTCTTCTATTCCGTGGATGAATAGAAGGCATTAATTTTATTTCTCTTTTTCTTTTGTTCTTGATTCCTTTGAATCCTAAGACACATGGTGCCCTGTATAAGGACAAACTTATTCTTATGTATTAATTCCTTTCTTTAGTGTTATTGGCCTTGACACATATTAAGCTTTATTAACTTCTAAAATTCTTCTTATTAACTTGTGTCCTTGTCAATCATGTTTACTATTCCAATTTCTTGAAATATCTTGCTTGCAAACTTGGAGGGTATCCTCTTTGTGTAAACTACCATCAGACTTGGTACTTTCCACCCTTTCTGTACTTTAACATATAACTTTGTTGAGCCCATCAAAGTCGTATTGGTCAAAGACAACATGTTCAAAGTCAAAATAGTCAAAGTCAAAGGATCTACAGTCAACATGATAAAAGTCAAAGGGTTAAAAGTTCAGTTGTCAAGGTGCATAGATAGTGCACAATCAATTATTCAAAAAGGTTATGTTTTGAAGAAAGTTGTATGTAGGTTGCAAATTGTCTTTTTGTAATTTCTCTAAGGTTCAAAGGGTTTTTCAAGTGTTTGGAAGGTTAAGGTGAACCCTCCCTTAGGTACACATTTGAAGAATTGAAGGGCAAAATGTGAAGTCATGGGAAGAGGAAGTGTATGCAAAAGTGAAAGGACGGCCCCCCATTTAAATTTTTGTATTGTCCTGAAGTCACTACAAGACAAAATAGGCATTCGTTGACTACACACATTTGGAGACAGTCTTGGCACATAAAAGTGAGCACCAAGATATGCTATCAGTTAGGAGCCTATGTACGTGAACTGACACTCAACTCAAGGCATGCATTATTCTTGGTTAGACTAAGCAAGATGAGCATAGTCGACACTAAGAGAGAGAAGAGCAAGAGATACACAGTGAGTGTGCGACACAAAGAAGGAAGTGCAAAGTGTGCAAGAAGTGTGACTTAGATCTGTGTAGAGGAGTGCTAAGCAATGCAATCAAAGGTCACAAGGTCCCATTGAAGCTGTGTGCATCGACAGAAGGTGTAAATCCCTATCCCCCTATTGGAAGCTTGAGTGTAAGGTGTGCACAAGTGCAAGCTCTTGGAGAAGGTGGAGGTCTGGTGCAGAGAAGGTCGGCAGCAGAAAGAACCTTGGGTATTTTGTAACTTTTTTTTATTGTGTACTCTTTGGGATCTTGCACAAAGAGTACTTGGATTGTGTTGTACATCATCATTGTACTTTTCTCTTTATATTAATCTATATAAGCTTCCGGTGTCTGTATCTTTCTTCTTATCCTTCTTCCTTCTCCTACAAACACTCGTCCCTTTCTGTACAAGAATCCCCCAACAAAATTTGGCATGCCTGGTGGAACCTGAAGAAGGCTTGAGCATACGAGAAGCAATATTTGCAAAGTGAAGAAGAAGTACAAGGGTACCGACAGACATTGAGGATACAAAAAGAAGAGGAAGCTCAAGCAGAAGAGTTGGCTCAACTTCAACATGAGTTACATGAACTCACGGGAGGTTGCATCAAAAGTGGATTATGGTGCACCAGGTGCAGCAAGTAGGGTCATGTGGTAAGTGAGTGCCCACTTTTGAGTGTAACTTGCCAGCTATGCAAGAAAGCTGGTCATGAGGCTCAGGAATGTCAATCAAGCAGTATGCCTGCAACAACATATTGGACACAAGGAGGAGCCCTACTACCAAGTAATGTAATGGTAGCAGCACCAATCAAGGTAATAGTTGCAACCCTAGACATAGGGATAACTTTGGAAATGGGCCAAGGAGGCCAATTATCTATTTTAGATGTGGAGAATGTGGGCGTTACCAAAATAGGTGCACTCTAACAAAAAATCCCCTCCTTGCAAGAATTGCCCAGAGGCCAGAGGCCAGAGGCCATTATACTAAATGTTGTCCTAAGAACAAGCATCTTCATCTGGGCCACACATTCAAATGATTTTTGTGTGCAAAGAAGGAGAACTAGAACAAGTCAATGTGCCATCACCATCTACCAGAGTGGTGCTGTTAGAAGAAATTGACTCTTTTGCAGTGTAGACAAGAAACAAGGGGAAGGCTCAATTAGAAATAGCTCAAGAGTCAAGGATTAATGGATAGAACAAAGACAAAGAGACTTCTGAAGACAAAGCCAACACAGGTGCAGACACAAGGCAAAAAGATCTCATAGGTACTAGTGATGCCATTGGACATGCATTCAACAGGGCTCATGAGAAGTTTGATAAGTTAAATAGAGCCCATGCTCTTAAGGAATCAGAAGCTTCAAGACTACTCAAGTCCATGAAAAAGGAGGTTAGTATTTTTTATTTAATAAAAATGGATATGAAATTCAGGTCAAAGCTCTTGCAGATAATTGATGAGGCTTCCACAACAAGCTTAGTGGCAAAAACTATTGTTATGCATAAAGATAGAATGGTAGGGGAAGCCCCCCTCACAGATTATAAGAGCCCTCGGTTAACAGGCACTATCAGAAGACATGAGTTTCAAGGAGTTATTGTAGACAACGGTTCTAGCATTAACTTGATGCCTGAACATACCATGAAAAAGATTGGACCACATCCTTCAAGACCTGCCAACTTCACTGTAACATTGGCAGACCAAAGCATAGTAAGACCTATGGGAGTGGCCCTTGGAGTCCCAGTCGAGATACAAGGTACCATCTTTATCTTGGATTTTGTCATTTTAAGGCTGCCACAGGTAGAAGGAAGTTTCCCCCTATCGATTGGGAGACCTTGATTAAGGCATGCCAATGTGCTACATGACTGGGGTAAATACACAATGTGGGTAAAGCAAGAGGGAAAAGAGTTGTAGTAGATATTTTTAGAGGAAGGTGCAGACAACCAAAGACACACTAGCATGATGCAGACAATTGGTATTTGTATGGAAGAAGAATTGTTGGACAACCCAGAAGCAGATTTATATGAAGAAGCAAATTTATATGAAGAAAAAAACATGTTGGCTTGGCTCCATGCAGAAGACCCATCTTGCTGCTATGGAATTTTTCCAAACTCAAGTAGGGAGGAAGGCTGTGAAGGGAAAGAGGACATAATTCAGGTTATTGATTCGAGTGAAATAGTCTCAGTCAAAGGCCATAGAAGAGAGAAGAAAAGAAAAGCCCTTAAGTGCAGTAGTGATGAAGCTACTTCAAATCCTATATCAGTGGCCACTTTGTTATGGATATTGATATGGATATCATATGTTATGTTAATTTGTATGGGAGTATGTGTAGGGCTTTACAAGGATGTGGAAGGAGTACCTGCAAATTTTTGGAAACAGAGGATTCCATTGGTTGAAGAAGCTAGAATAGAAACAATGAAATTTTGTAGATTAAGTCACATAGTAGCTAAAATAGGGATAACAAAGATGGAGTATGGGGGAGATATTATTCCAACGAAGGATGCAGAGTGGCCCTATCAAATGGTCAGTGTGCCCATATGGAAGATAGATCAAATGAAGTGCAATACAATTGAAGATTATGGAGGGCAAAGATTTTCAATTGGTCATCATATCAAGACTCAAGGCCTATCATCAGCACACATGAAAATTTCTGGATCACTTGGAACTTGCAAAATTTGTCCAGGTTGTACATAGCCTTCTTGTACCATTTTTTGCTTCTGTTTTTTTAGTTTTTATCCATTTTCATGCTTGTTCTTTGGTTTTTATGCAAATTAGAATCCATTTCACAGCCTTTGCATGAATAATTTTTTTCAAAATATTTTTTGGATTTTTTAAAGCATTTTTAGAATTTTTTCTAGAATTTTTCATTTTTAATGTCATTTTTCTTGATAAAATGGAGAAAAAAAGGAAGCTCTCTGTGGTTTTGAGTGGGATAAGTAGCCTACAAATTTAGCGAGTTTTTTGAGATTTTTTTGGCTTTTTTTTTGGATTTTGTTTATATTTTTTATCTATTTTTTGTCTTTTCCAAAGAAAAAACGCCCTTGGCAACTGATCGCCCCCCCAATCCCCCCGTCCCTCACCATAAGATAAAATTTAAATATTTTTATTTTTCTTGAAAACATACTTTTGGCTCTAGATTGCACCTCGGATGGCCTTTTTTTCAAAATTGTGGTCATTTTCATGTTTCTTGAACCTGATGGACTCAATTTTTCAATTGATTTTGCCAAAATCCAGCTTTTAACTCTCTTTTTGGTCCAAACCCACATGTTTTATGCATATTTTTTTATTTTGCACATGGTCCACATGGTCTATTCTCAACTTCTTTTCCATATCTTTCACATTTTTACCTATGCACCCTTTGAAGCTTTCATGTTTTATCATTTTGGCCCTCTCTAGAGCCCCTAATCCTACTCCCTGTCCCTCTCTTTATCCTTCTACCCAGCCCCACCCTTACCTCTCCTTACCCTATCCCTCTCAGCCCTTCAACCCTCCATAAACTTTCCTCCTACCCTCCGTTCTCCATCATCTGCTCTTCAATGCACAAATTCCACTTTTTCTTTTTCTCTCGTGCTTATTTTTTACTACTCTTGGTGGACTTAGTAGCTACTCAAGTGTCCTTTTGAAGATTTTGCAGAACAGGAATCATGTTGACTTCTCTGCTGAGAGTTTTGGCTGTTTGCGGAGAGCACATTAGGTGGTCAGCAACTGTTGAGTCCATCAAAGTCATATTGGTCAAAGTCAATATGGTCAAAGTCAAAATAGTCAAAGTCAAAGGGTCTATGATCAACATGGTAAAAGTCAAAGAGTAATTGTTCACAAAGGTTATGTTTTGCAGAAAGTTGGATGCAGGTTGCAAATTGTCTTTCTGTAATTTCCTTAAGGTTCAAAGGGTTTCTTTTGTGTTTGGAAGGTTAGAGTGAACCCTCCCTTAAGTACACATTTGAAGAATTGAAGGGCAAAATGTGAAATCATGGGAAGAGGAAGCGTATGCAAAAGTGAAGGTATGGCCCTCCGTTTAAATTTTTGTTATTGTCCTAAAGTCACTACAGGACAAAATAAGGATTTTTTGGCTGCACACATTTGGAGACAATCTTGGGACATAGAAGTGAGCACCAAGATATGCTATCAGTTAGGAGCCTACATATGTGAACCGACACTCAACTCAAGGCATGCATTATTCTTAGTTAGACTAAGCAAGGTGAGCATAGTCTACACAGAGAGAGAGAGAGAGAAGAGAAAGAGAGACACAGTGAGTGTGTGACGCAGAAAAGGAAGTGCAAAGTGTGCAAGAGGTGTGACTTAGGTGTGTGCAAAAGAGTGCTAAGCAAGGCAATCAAAGGTCACAAGGTCCCATTGAAGCTGTGTGCATCGACAAAAGGTGTCCATCATATAATATATATAGAATCACCCAACAAACTTGGATCCACTTGACCACTTTACTTGGTCATTTTTTTATGATGTACTATAGGTAGAAACATCAAACTTGATGCTCAACTTGTTTTTCATTTGGAACTAACTTTCTTACTTGTAGACCTTGCATTGTTGTATAATCACTCCCTGTTGTAGAACAAACTTGCCTTGTCTAGTAAATTTAAACCTTGCATTTTTGTGTACTCACTCTTTACTAAGAATCTTAACCACGACCTTGCCTTGTCTGCTTACTGCAAACCGTGCGTTGCTATATAACCTTGTCTCAACCCCTACTAGGGACTTAGACTATTCGCTCTTTGCAAACCTTGCCTTTTTGTATATCTTTGCCATTCTTGAGTGTTTGACCCACAGACTTGCCTTGTTTGCATCTCTGCAAATCTTTTCTTTATGTGTATCTTGGCCACTCTAGAGTTCTTGGCCTACAAACTTGCCTTGCTTGCTTAATGAAGATGAGTCCACCTAGGATCTCTATTCTTCATTCTTAAGTAGAGAGATAGATGAAACTACCCCATCTACCTGTATTAAACTATTATGGAATCAAGATATGATTCAGTATGATGGCTATTCTTTAATGCATGTGCATACTAAATTCTAAAACTTGTGGCAGCATAACGACATAAATTTAAAAATAGGAAAAATTATACTAAGTACTCGTCATGCAAGTTTCATGATAACAGCGTCGGTAGGCACAATCTAACTACAAATAGACCAAAGGGGATTACACACCCTGAAAATTTTCTTTTCCTTTCCTCACTAAACCTACAAGAAAATACTTACCTATTCTTGCAAACAAGAATTCATGCACTGTACAATACTGGACAATGTCCTAACTACGCGTATACTATAGATACTATGCACATATGCAATTTTTATATGCAGTATAAAGCAAAAAGAAAGCAGTAATGCATATTAATTGACAAAGAAACTTATCTGAAGGCCCAAGAGATAATATGCAGGTGTGCGCAGGTGCTAGAGATGATCCACCCGCCTTTCGTTTAGCTTTCCAAGACTCTCCCAATAGTTGGTGCCTCAAAAAGATGCTCGAACGAGGGTCAATGATGAAGAATGGTCAAACTCGAAGCTTTGGAAAGGACTAGAATTGAAGCCAAAAGATGCCTTGTAACCACTCTCTAAAACTAGAGATCTCAGAGAGCAATCATAACAAGAAAGATCTCTGAATTTGGAGGTGGTATGCCAAAGTTATGGCCAAAAGAGTGGAAGTAGATGATCGTGAATGGACTAATTAGCAAAGCTTAGAATATGAAAGACAAAGGAGAAGTCGATTAGTCTTCTGTGTGAGAGGAAGGAGACCACGGATGCACGTACAATAGAGCATAAATCTCACATGCACTCAGAAGTCATTCAGATGTACCTTCATATACAGCATCATCTTCTTATTTTCTAACACAACAAGAGACAAGGAGCATGGACACACTCTCTCTCCCTCTCCTCCCTTTGAGCTGTGCTCCACACATGCTCACTGGACGTGTTCATGGGATTAACTCCACCCTCTTAGGATAAATGCCACCCTCTCCTGGTCTTTACCACTTCTTTTTGCTCTGCTTTGTTGCACCCAATTCGACAACCATGATGCACCTTGATGATGACAATGATGTCTTCAAGACGCGATAATAATGCACACGAAAGATATTCTCAAAAATAAGACTCATGAATGATGTGTGTGCAACTCTCCTCCCATCCATATATACCCTCTTGTATTCTAAAAAGAGCAATGATCTGGAATGGTCTAGTGTTGCCATGTGGCCACCATGCAACACTCATCCCCATTATTACTGAATACGTTAGGATATCCCCCGAGCTTGAGACCTTGGCTATGATGGGCCCTTGTCCCACACACACACATGGAATGATCCTTGTGGATCAATGTCTAACATTTGAGTCCACCCATCTACATTTCAGAGGGGGACACAATAATTTCTTTAAAAAGCTCAAAAGCTAATACTTCCCAATAGCCTAAGAGATCTAAAAGAATCATTGAGAAGCAACAATGGGAACAAAGTCACTATGTCAACTACACACTTATGCACCAACTTCAACAAATTCCACAAGGGTCCAACTTTAAATAAGCTCAAGGTTAACCTGAGTAGGAAGAAGCTATATAGATAGAGATGGATGCAATCGAAAAGAAAAAATACTTGGACACATTCAAAAACCTCGTTTCGGCCAAAGGTATATACCAGTTTCTGTTCGCCAGTTTAAGCATCTCGAAGTCTGCTACAGGTCTAGCAGAACTCGTCTGGGCAGTTCTGTTCAACTTTTTGAGATACAATCAATTTTTTGCATCAAGGTATTTTAGTCACCAACCATGGCTGAAAGCAGTGATGTATTCCGTATGTTGGCTGCTGAGGATAAGTTGGATGGTACCAACTACCCATTATGGGCTTATATGATGTGACATGTATTGGTTGCAAAAGGATTGTGGAACATTGTGCAGGGTGTTGAAAGACGTCCTATTACACGTGTAACAATAGGTACTACGAATACAGGTGCTGGAGCTAATGAAGATGGTGTCGAAGATGATATTGTGCAGATTCCTGTTCATGTTGCTGTTTCTGCTGCACCTATTACAGAGCAGATTTGTTGGGATGGCAGAGATGCCCAGGCACATGCATTGATAGCTTTGTCTGTCAAACGTGCCATTATTCATCACATTCGCTCTTGCAGAACAGCTAGGGATGCTTGGGATACACTTACCACATTGTACCAAGCTAGGAATGAGGCTCGTGTTGCTTACCTCCGAAAATAGTTGGAGAGTGAGCACATGAATGAAGGTGATTCTATGGACAGTTTCCTAACAAAGATCAAAGATTTGAAGGAACAGTTGATTTCTACTAATGAGGTTATACCAGATAGCTCACTTGTGCAGACCGTTCTGAATGGTCTTCCTGATTCATATCAGAGTTTTGCTTCTACTCTTTGGTTGATGATGAAAGGCAATTCAAATGCCTTATCATTTGAGGAGTTAGTTTCTGTTCTGTTGCAGGAAGATCAGTCCAGACAGAACAGGTCCATTATGCGTGTTGCAGATCAAGCTTTCCTAGCTAGTCAGAAGGGCAAAGGAAAATGGAGCTCTTCTACTAGTAAGCAGAAATCTGCAAATGTTGCACATTCGAAGAACCAAGATAAAGATGAGAAGAAATCAGAAAAGCAGAAATTGTTTTGCAAGTACTGTAAAGGGAATGATCATATCATAAAGAACTGTCCAAAACTGGCTGCAAAAGAGGCAAAGAAAAAGGAGGTTGGAATGGTTGTTGCAGAAGCCTCTACACCAAAAACAGAGTCTGCTAATCTTGTGCAGGAAGCAGAATGGGCATTTACTACTGTTTGCAGTTTTGACCCATCTTCTCATGAGCAGTGCATGTCTGTGCAGTGGGGCGACCAAACATATTACCTCGCAGCACAGTTTCTTCTCTTAACTCGAGCATGCCCCTATAGGGAATACAGTCACATGCGCCAACAACTCCTCTTATCCTGTTATAGGAGTTGGTAAGATCATTTTGACTACTGCTGATGGTAGTTCTTTCACCTTGTCAGATGCTTTATTTGTGCCAGGGATCAAGAAGAATGTGCTATTAGTTTCTGCATTAGCCAAGATTGGCTTGGTTGTGAAATTTGTTGATGACAGATGTACAGTTCATGATCTGTCAAATGGTGATGTTATTATTGCTTCTGGCATTTTATGTTGTGGGCTATATAAGCTCATAGACTATGAAAGATCTGTGAATGATTCGGCATGTGCAGTTCATGATTCTCAGGCTATGTCAGATGCAAAGCTTTGGCATGCACGCTTTGGTCATCTGAATTTTGCTAGTTTTCTATGCCTGCAGAAATCTGATATGGTGTCTTCTTTGCCCAAGCTTGAGGCACCTGGAAAACATGTATGTGAAGGCTGTACTTTGGGCAAAATGCAGTGTTCCTCCTTTCCAAAAGATGGTTCAGTTCGGGCTACGCAAAAATTGCAGCTTGTACATAGTGATGTTTGTGGTCCTATGCAGACACCTTCTTTTGGAAACTATCTTTACTTCGTGACTTTCATTGATGATTTTTCCAGGCATGCATGGGTATATCCATTGAAGGCAAAGTCCGAAGTGTTTTTGTGCTTCAAATAGTTTTTGGTTTTGGCTGAAAATCTGTCAGCATGTAAAATGGGCACCCTCCGTTCTGATCGAGGGGGGGAATATATGTCTTCTGATTTTAATGCATTTCTGGCTGAACCTGGGATAAAACACCAGTGTACAGTGCCATATACACCTCAACAGAATGGAGTTGCTGAACAGAAGAACAGGTCACTCATGGAGATGGCGAGATGTATGGTCAAGAGTCAGGCTTTACCACATAGTTTCTGGCTTGAGGCTGTCATGTGTGCATCATATGTACTTAACAGGTGTCCCACTAAAGCGCTGCAGTCTATCACTCCATATGAGGCTTGGCATGACCGCAAGCCATCTGTTGCTCATCTGTGTGTTTTTGGTTGTTTGGCATATGCATTAGTGCCTGAACAACATCGCAGAAAATTGGATGATAAGGCAGTAAAATGTATTTTTGTTGGGTACATTTCTGAAAGTAAAGGCTATCGTCTGTATCATCCACAGACTAAACACATTCTGGTCAGCCGTGATGTTGTCTTTGTGGAAGATGTTATTCAGCTATTGCTTTCATGTACTAAGGAGACATCTGTTAGCTCCAAAGACATGTATGATACTTTGATGCCTCTTTTTACAGGTGGACAGTCTAGTGCTGGTCCTAATGAGGCAACTTCTCAGCATTTGCAGGTTTCATATGATGATGCAGATCATTCCATCTCTGATACAGATTTACATGATGCACTTGTTGATGAGAGAGCTGATATTGAGCAGGCAAAAACTATGCCAAAATGGCTGGTGCAGACTTTGCATAACAGCAAATTAGATGCACCTTTGTCATATTGTACTCGTTCAGGCTCTGATAGTGCCTCCTTTGCATCAGATTGCTATGCTATGGCTGTGTCTAGTCTCTGTGATGAGAATGAGCCTGTTTCTTTTGATGAAGCATAAAATTCAAAAAAATGGATGGCTGCTATGCAATCTGAATATGATGCTATAATGAAGAATGGTACATGGTCTTTATGTGACTTGCCTCCTGGCAAGAAGGCCATTGGCACTAAGTGGGTATACAAGCTGAAGCGTAAACCTGATGGTACAGTTGACAGGTATAAGGCTAGGCTTGTTGCAAAGGGTTATGTGCAGGAAAGAGGCATTGATTTTGATGAGACCTTTGCACCTACATGCCGTATGACTACTATTTGGAGCATTTGTGCACTTGCAGCCCATCATGGTTGGAATGTACATCAGTTGGACATTAAAACAACATTTTTGAATGGTGACTTGCATGAAGAAGTGTATGTTTTTCAGCCCCGTGGCTTTGTGCAAAAAGGGCATGAAAACCAGGTGTGCAGGTTAAAGAAGGCATTATATGGTTTAAAGCAAGCACCACGTGCTTGGTATGAGAAGATACATGCCTATCTGATTGCACATGGTTTTGAGAATAGTCCAACTGAAAGCACCTTATATGTTAAGCATGCTAATGATGTGCTTCTGATCATTGTTGTCTATGTTGACGACA
This sequence comes from Ceratopteris richardii, assembly GCA_020310875.1. Taxonomy (NCBI): domain Eukaryota; kingdom Viridiplantae; phylum Streptophyta; class Polypodiopsida; order Polypodiales; family Pteridaceae; genus Ceratopteris; species Ceratopteris richardii. The sequence goes on along the minus strand of CM035414.1, from coordinate 29,458,327 downwards.
TGCTGCTCACTAGTCCTATTGAGAAGCATATTGCTGATTTCAAGGCTGATTTGCATGCCTCATTTGAGATGTCTGATTTGGGGCATTTGCATCACTATTTGGGCATTCAGTTTATGCAAGTTGATGGTGGGATGGCTTTGTGGCAAACGAAATATATTGACACATTATTGCAGCGTTGGCCTTGAAGACTGTAAGCCTATTGCTACTCCTATGGAGACAGGTTTATGATTGAGTCTTCATGATGCTGGAGATGCATTTGATGTTGTTCTCTATCAGCAAGCTGTTGGATGCTTGATTTATTTATGCATTACTCGGCCATATATTCAGTTTGTTGTCTCACAGATGAGCAGGTTTATGCAGTGCCCAGGAGTCACGCATTGGAAGGCGGTTAAGCGCATCTTTCGCTACTTGAGTGGTACTCGGCTACTTGGGTTGTTTTATCCCAAGGGGGGATCACTACCGCCAGATTTGCATGCTTTTTCTGACTCAGATTGGGCTGGTTGCTATGACACTCGTGTGTCCACCAGTGGTTTTTGCTTCATGCTTGGTAGCTCATGTATATCTTGGTTGAGCAAGAAGCAGCCTACTGTGGCCACTTCTAGTTGTGAGGCTAAGTATAGGGCAGCTTTCACAACGACTGTTGAGTGTGTGTGGCTCAGATGCCTTATGGCTGATTTGGGTGTTGGCCAGTCTTCTGCCACCACCATCTTCACTGACAGTCAGAGCACATTGGCAGTTGCAAGGAACCCTGTGTTCCATGCTCGCACTAAGCACATTGAGGTGCATTATCACTATGTCAGGGAGAGGTTGTCTGCTGGGGAGATTAGCTTGGCATATGTGCCCATGCAGGAGAACATAGCAGACCTTTTCACGAAGGCTCTGCCTAGGGAGAAGTTTGAAGCTTTCCGCAAAGCTTTGGGCTTACTTCCTTTTGTGGAGTGATTTCCACATAGCTTGGCACTTCCTTATACATGAGTGCCAGCTCCTTGTTCACCGCATCACTCCTAGGGGGGATTTGTTGATATATTTAGGTAGTGATGTGTGTGAACACACTAGGACCGCCGGGGCATTTTTTTCCCTCTTTAGGAGGTTTTTTTTCCCTCGGCTTGTATATACGCCTATTGCCCTAATGGGCTACTTATCTTTGTACATTCTCTAGTAATACATTCAGTATTGTGTGTTGTGCTCGAAGCTTCTTCTTCTTCCTTGTGCTGTTCGTGTGCTTCCGCAGAAGTCTAACTCCAACAATGCTCACCCTTGGTGGAAATTCATTCATGTTCAACCTAGAGGTAGGTCATTGTTTGAACAGTTTATTGTTAGAGAGATCGAAGAAAGTCCTCTTGATGATTCACCATCAGCTACTGATACATCAACATCTGAAAGAGAAATTAGAATCATTATGCGTGATAATGATACTAATCTTTTTGATGAAGAGAATAATACTCTACATGCTGATTCTATTGATGAGGAAGAGGAATTACCAGAAATCAATATTAATCCATCAATAGATGATGTGACTCTTGAGAACACAGGTTTAACAATAGAAAAAATAAATGAAATCAATAAGGATAATGAAGATGAGACTATATTGATGTCTTACCAAAATGATGGCAATAATGAAACCATATGAGCAAATTAGATAGTAAATTCTACTCTAGTTATCGATCAATAACTTGAAGCTTCTGAATGGATATCAGATAATAGATTCTTTATTCAACTTAAATATCGATGAATCCTACTAGAGAGATGAAATCATGTTCTTTTAAGTTAGAACATGAAGCTCGAGGATATGCCTAATTATTTTATATATAGATTTATCTTTGGGGAGCAAATTTTTCTCATGTATGTATACATATGTGTGTGTATTCATGTGTATTATATGTATACATGTGTTAGTATGCATATATATGTGTTTCATGTATATGTATGTGTGTGCATGTGTGTGATATATGTATACATGTGTTAGTATGCATATGTGTGTATATGCATATGCATTTGTGTAAAATATTCATGTATTCATGTAATATATGCAAGTGTTTATAATTGTGTATGCATGTATAAGTATACATTTGTGCATGTAGGCATGTATATCTGATGTGTACATGTATATATGTATATGTGGCTATGTGTAAATGTGTACATGTAAATATGTATGCATGTATATATATTTATGTGGGCATTTAGGCATGTATGTGTGATGCATAATGCATCTACTCCATTTTATATTTATGTATGTGTATCTACATGATGTGTATATATCTTTATATATATTATGATCCTCTTTGATTCGAGTAGCTATATATGGAGGCATAAGGTTGGGAGGAGAGACATCTCTCTAGTAGGACATCGGAGGAATAGATGCAATGTGTACATATACTTCAATCATATGACTAAAAGGCTGAATTAGAGTTTTTAAATTAGGGGTTTTTAAACCCGAATATCAAAATTAGTGTTTTCGAATTAGGATTTTTGAAATAGGATTTTTGAATTGGAATATTTATAATAGGTCTTTTGAATTAGGGTATGTATATATATGTATATATGTATATATATGTGTGTGTGTGTATATATATATATATATATATATATATATATATATATATATATATATATATATATATATATATATATATATATATATATATATATAGCTATATCAGTATGCATGTGTGTGTATGTATGTGTATCTATATGTGCATATGCATGTGTTGTGTGTGTGTATGCATGTGTATATGTATAAATGCATGTAAATATAATTATGTGAGTCTATGTGTGTGTACATATGATTTTGTATGTGTATGTGTCTATGTGTATTCATTATTTGTGTGTAATTGCATGCATGTGTATGTGTGTGTAAAAATGTGCATGTATGTGTGTGTATGTATAAATGTGAATGTATGTGTATGTGTGTTAATGTGCATGTATGATATATATGTGTGTATATGCGTGTATTTGTACCTCTAGTCTCACTCTTTTCTCTCTCAGTCTCTCTCTCTCATATACATACATACATAAACACACATACTCATATCCACATATATATACATAAAAGCAATGCATACCGTGCATTATCACGACGATGAGCCATAAGTGTCCGCATCTCTTCTAGACACCACTTATTCGACCATCCTGTCCCAAACTATGTCTCAAGTGAACTTAGTACGTATTTTTTTTCCTTCTCATCATGCTCACTACAAAAATAAAAAAAATCATGTAAATAAAACATAGGATATTTATTTCAGTTTATATGTAAATTTATACTTACTTCCACTGTAAGTGGACAAGGTGCAGGTAAGAGTCGCATAATGCTCGCATTCTTCTCTTGAACTCCAATCCATTCCCTATGTACACAATGTTCCCCTCTGGCTCTATATTGCACTCTAGCCCTAAGGTGCCTATGCATGTCCTCATAGGCATCTATGCTATGCTATCATGATCTGGAGGTGGTATAGGTGTCCTGAAAATAGATAGATAAAAATAAATAAAAATATGTGTTATAATATCATTAAAAGAATTTATGAAAAAAAAAAACATGCCTATGAGCAAATAGCTGTCTTCCTACATGTGGAGCCGCAGAAGAGCGCCCCCCTGATCACTGGGTAAGCATTTGGATCGTATAATCCAGCTCATCATCAGCCATCTCTGAGTACTCATGCATGATGATCCCTAGAGTATCAAGCAGAACTCTTGCTCTCATAAGACTTTTTATGAGAGTGAGTTTCGCCTTTCTCTCTCTACTACGATCCATAATACCTGTACATATAAAACAAAATGGGTTAGAAATCAATATATATACATGTACAAATGTATGTGTGTATATGTGTATGTAGGTGTATATGTGAGTGTGTGTGTATGGATGTAAGCATGTATGTATGCATATGCATGTGCATTATGTATGCAAATGTATGCATGTGTGTATATGTGTGTGTATGCATGTAAGTATGTATGTATGCATATGTATGCATGCATGTGTATGTGTGTGTGTATGTGTCTTTATGTGTGTGTATGCATATATATGTGTGTATGTCTCTATGTGTCTGTCTATGCATATATGTGTGTGTATGTGTTGATGTGTGTGTGTCTATGTGTGTGTCTGTGTGTATATACGTGTGTATCTATATATATGTGTCTATGCATGTGTATGTATGTGTGTAAATGTGTGTCGATGTGTGTATGTGTCTGTGTGTGTGTATGTGTCTATGTGTGTGTATATGTGTGTATCTGTATATATATGTCTATATGCATGTGTATGTGTGTGTGTGTAAATGTGTGTGGATGTGTGTATGTGTGTGTGTAAGTCTGTATGTGTCTATGTGTGTATGTGTTTGTTTATATATGTGTGTGTGTATCTCTGTAAGTTTGTATGTGTGTCTGTGTGTATGTGTGTGTATATGTGTGTAAGTGTGTGTGTGTCTATGTGTGTATGCATGTGTAAGTGTGTCTGTGTATGTGTGTGTGTGTGCGCCCATGTGTGTGTAAATTTGTGTGTATATGTGTGTGTATGTGTATATGTGTGTATGTGTCCATGTGTGTGTATGTATCTATGTGTGTATATGTGTCTATGTGTGTATGTGTATGCATGTAAGCATATATCTATGCATATGTGTGTATGTGTGTGTATATGTGTGTATGTTTGTGTATGCATGTAAGTATGTATGTATGCATATGCATATGCATTACGTATGCATATGTATGCATGTATGTGTATGTGTGTGTATGTCTCTTTACATGTGTGTGTATGCATATATATGTGTGTATGTGTGTGTGTGTCTCTCTACATGTGTGTGTGTGTGCCTATGTGTGTATATGTATGTGTGTGTATGTGTGTGTATGCATGTAAGCATGTATGTATGCATATGCATGTGCATTATGTATGCATATGCATGTGCATTATGTATGCATATGTATGCATGTGTGTGTTTGTGTGTGTGTTTGTGTGTGTATGCCTCTCTATGTGTGTGTATGCATATCTATGCATGTGTGTGTATGCATGTAATTATGTATGTATGCATATGCATATGCATTATGTGTGTATGTGTGTGTGTGTCTATGTGTGTGTATGCATGTGTAGGTGTGTGTAAATATGTGTGTATATGTGTCTATGTGTGTGTATGTGTCTATGTGTGTATGTGTATGCATGTATCTATGCATATGCATGTGCATTATGTATGCATGTGTGTGTATGTGTGTGTATGTGTCTATGTGTGTGTATGTGTATGCACGTATCTATGCATATGCATGTGCATTATGTATGCATATGTGTGTGTGTATGCATGTAAGTATGTATGTATGCATATGCATATGCATTATGTATGCATGTATGTGTATGTGTGTGTATGTCTCTCTATGTGTGTGTGTATGCATATGTGTGTGTATGTGTGTGTGTCTATGTGTGTATTTGTACGTGTGTATGCGCGTGTATGTGTGTGTATGCATGTAAGCATGTATGTATGCATATGCATGTGCATTATGTATGCATATGCATGTATGTGTGTGTATCTATATATATGTGTCTGTATGCATGTGTATGTGTGTGTGTAAATGTGTGTGGATGTGTGTGTGTGTGTCTATGTGTGTGTATATGTGTGTGTGTCTATGTGTGTATGTGTGTGTGTCTATGTGTGTATATACGTGTGTATATACATGTGTATCTATATATATGTGTCTGTATGCATGTGTGTGTGTGTGTGTAAATGTGTCTGGATGTGTGTGTGTAAGTGTGTATGTGTCTATGAGTGTGTATGTGTTTATGTGTGTGTATGTGTCTATGTGTGTATGTGTCTATGTGTGTATGTGTATGCATGTATGTATGCATATGCATGCGCATTATGTATGCATATGTGTGTGTATGCATTTAAGTATGTATGTATGCATATGCATTGTGTGTATGTGTGTGTGTATGTGTGTGTGTGTGTATGTGTGTGTGTATCTATGTGTGTATGTGTGTGTATGCATGTGTATGTGTGTAAATCTGTGTGTGTATGTGTGTGTGTGTGTCTATGTGTGTGTATGTGTCTATGTGTGTGTATGTGTATGCATGTATCTATGCATATGTGTGTCTGCATGTAAGTATGTATGATGCATATGCATATGCATTATGTATGCATATGTATGCATGTATGTGTATGTCTCTCTACGTGTGTGTGTATGCATATATATGTGTGTATGTGTGTGTATGCATGTAAGCATGTATGTATGCATATGTATAACTGTATGTGTATGTGTGTGTATGTCTCTTTATGTGTGTGAGTGTATGCATATATATGTGTGTATGTGTATGTGTGTATGCATGTGTATGTGTGTGTATAATTTAAGCATGTATGTATGCATATATATGTGCATTATGTATGCATATGCATGTGTGTGTATGCATGTAAGTATGTATGTATGCATATGCATATGCATTATGTATGCATATTTATGCATGTATGTGTATGTGTGTGTATGTCTCTCTATGTGTGTGTGTATGCATATATGTGTGTGTATGTGTCTATATGTATATGTATGTGTGTGTATTTGCGTGTGCATGTGTGTGTGTCTATGTGTGTATGTGTGTGTGAGTCTATGTGTGTATGTGTGTGTCTATGTGTGTATGTGTATATATGTGTGTATCTATATATATATGTGTCTGTATGCATGTGTATGTGTGTGTGTAAATGTGTGTGGATGTGTGTGTGTGTAAGTGTGTATGTGTCTATGTGTGTGTATGTGTATGTGTGTGTGTCTATGTGCATATGTGTGTGTGTCTATGTGTGTATGCAGGTGTCTATGTGTGTATATATGTGTGTGTGTGTATGCATGTGTATGCATGTGTATGTGTGTATGTAAATTAGTGTGTATATGTGTGTATGTGTGTGTGTCTATGTGTGTATATGTGTGTGTATGCATATGTATGTGTGTGTGTGTAATTGGCTTCACGGAGCTCTTGTCAATCTCTCTCTCTCTCTATGTGTGTGTCACACGTCCAAATCCCGGCACAAATTTGTTGAGAGAAACCGAAATTTTTTTTAACATTCCAGAGCGTCGCTTATGCGACGCTCTAGAACACAGGACATCGCATTATGCGACGCTCAAACATCGCAAGCAGTTTTCCAATGGTGTTAAAAGCATCGCTAACTAGCGATGCTATTTGCAATGCATAGTTTTAGCATCGCATAAGCGACGCTAACATTGCTTATGCGACGACATGTCTTAAAAAAAAAAAGAAAAATAGGGCCATAGCTTATGTGATGCTAGCATCACATAAGCGATGGTTCCCAATTTTTTTCAATTCGAGGGTGTCGCTACACCCCCATATTCCTAGTAGTGTTGGCCCTTTACTTTACTCGTTCGGCCAACACAAGACCATATATTGCCTATGCAGTTGGCATTCTTAGTTAGTTTGCACATCATCCTCATCAAACACATTGGGATGTTTCTTAGAGACTACTTTGATAGCTTCCTCTCACCTAACATCATGATCTTTGTTACAAAAGGAGCATTGATCTTGCAAGAGATTCAGATTCAGATTGGGTTTGTGATCTTGGGTCCTCATGCTCTACTTTTGGTTACATATTCTTGCTTGACTCAAGCCTATCTCTTGGGCAAGTAAGAAGCAACCTACAATTGCTTTATCATCCATGGGGACCGAGTACTGAGCATCAAAATTTTCCACATATGAGGCTATATGGCTTCAATGTTTATTATCTCACATTGGTATTTTGTAGGATACATGGACATGCATCTACATCGACATCTAGTTAGCCTTGGTCATCACCAAGAATCTAGTGTTCCATGCTTGGACCAAGCACATTGAGATCTAGTGCCATTTCATCCACAAGAATCTCATATCACAAGAGATTACTCTCGAGCAGTGTACCTCTCAGGAGAACTTGGCAGACATGTTCACAAAGGCTCTATCTCTAGTTCTACTCCAATGCTTGGTGGACTTCTGCAACATTCATCAGCTCCAAAATGGAGCTGTAGAGGGAATGTTGGTTTCATGAGTTCGTCTACTTCATTTTCATTTGTATTCGCATGAGTGCATGTCCATTTTGTATCCAAGAGACACTCCATTTCATATTATTTTAGTTGTACCTCATTGTATTTGGGTGCCTTGCCATTTGCTTCTACCATTGTATTATTCTCCTTCAAGGGGAATTATCCCACATGTGATATACTTTGGAGAGCCTAAAAGCTCTATCTTTTGTAATTTGGAGGGGTAAATTATTCATTTTGTAAAGGACAAAGAGCTCTCAAGCCTACAAAGCACCTACACATTTTCCTAAATTTTAAAAATTTTCATAGATCAACTTGGTTAATTCTAGATATTTTAGGACTATTTTCCAACTAGGGTACACAATTGAGTGTGAAGAGGCCCACCCAAAAGGTGTAACTGATAATAGACTCATTTGTAAAGACCAATTTAGTCATTTCTCAAGAACACTATCTTGGAATTTGTGCATAAGCTTTCAAGTGTGTTTTTCTTTTTTCTTCTTCCTTTTTCTCAGCTCCCATGGTCTGATTTTCAAATCCCATATCCATATCTACCACTTAAGGATGTTTTCTCTTACTCTGTGTGTAGACCTCTTTGTGTGTGCATATATGTGTATGTAGGATTTCTTCCTGCTATTGTTTCACAATGTTAGTGTTCATACAACCATTGGGGTAAGATGCTCAATCAACATTTTGAGTTGGTTGTTCTATCCTACTTGATGGTGATAAGTTAGTGTTCATACAACCATTGGGGTAAGATGCTCAATCAACATTTTGAGTTGGTTGTTCTATCCTACTTGATGGTGATAAGTACATTACGTACATTGTAGGTATTGTGTTTGCATGTCTAGTAAGGTATAAATTTCAATTGTTTGTGGTTCATAATTAATTGACCAAAGGAATTCTACAACAACAAGGTATAGATTTCAATTGTTTGAGGTTCATAATATTTGACCAAAGGAATTCCTATGGTTTTCCATCATACATAAAGGATGAAGAGATTGTAAATTTGGAGATTAGGGTGGGTTGAAAGGAGACCATATCAAGTCAATCCATTCCTTCAAAAATGATAAGGGATTGCTTGAATTGAAGTAATTTTATTGTATTTCCTCGCCGATTAGGAGATTGCACCTTGCCACTCGAAGAGAGCAAAGCCCTTCACTAGGGTAGGCACATGATGCTCAAGTGGTTAGAGACACTTCATAATGACCGATTGTTTTCCAAGGTGTAAAGTAACTCTCTTTACATGTAATAGACTACCTCAACGAATTGACACGCTTCTACTTTTTTTGTTCAAATAATTCATTGCACTTTTTGAACGTTTAGTAATCTTCACGTAGACCCATGGGCTTCTTTTAGATGGTCCCGGTTTAATATCAAATGGCTAAACTCACCTAGTATTTATGATATTTGTAACACCTGTCTCAAAAAAAAACTCCGGGTCTATGGTGCTCATATTTATGATATTTATAACATTTCTTTCATTTTTTTTTTGAATTTTATTGGGGGTCTATGGTGGTGGATGTCTCCATTTTACGTATGCATGGTGTTAAGGTGCCGTAAGACAAGGGGGATATACTTTTGCCATGTTAGATTGAGTTCCATTGTCTTGAATTCACATAGCGTGGCAAAGTCCTGAGTTTAAATCGTGGCTGGACATATCTATGTGATCCCCAAGATGAGTGCCTCTACATTATGAGGCCGGGTGTCTGTCTCTTAATTCATTGTACGTTAAAAAAAATGTTATCGTTTGGAAACATGAAGTGTGTGCTCGGTTGTGTGAACCCATCCTCACATTCCAATGATCTCATTGTTGGCACCCTAAGATTGAGCTGGAACAATGCAGATGCCGCTTTGACATGTAATGCAGATGCCGCTTTGACATGTAATGCAGATGCCGCTTTGTGTGAATTTGAAAGCAGGAGGAACAATGTGCTCACAAAAAGATTTGTGTGTGCCTTCAGAACAGTTTGAAACTACCTTTTAGAGAAAGCCTAGGAAGCACTCTGATAGCCTCTGAGTGAACACATTATATGTGCACTGTTGGTGCATTTTGCCCAAGCCTACATGCTTGATATGCTTGATATTATCCTCATTTGTAAGTCACATGAGTAGTCATGTGAACACCTCTTGTAAAAGAGTACATTTTATCTCTTGTAAATGGAAAAAGAAAAAAGTAAAAGGATGGCTTACCTCATCCATGATGTAAAAGCAAATTCGTGGCTCCAACTACCAAAATCACGAATTTTTGAGCTGAGGGAATCTCTCCTAACTTTGGGGATCACTTTTAGGTGGAGCCATTCGAATTCGAATTCAAAACTCCCTCCAAGAATAGCTATAAAAGGAGCAAGAAGGAAGAGGCGATTAGCAAGCCTTGTACGTGACCACTTCATGTCATTTTGTAGAGATTGAAGAGCTTACTCCATAGCTCTATCATTCTACTCCCATTGTGCAAAGATTCATTGCCAATGTGGTTGTAATCATATGTGAATCTATACATTTATTATCATCTACCTCTCTGTTTTGTTCTCTGCTATACTCACTCAGAGCAGTAACTTCCGAAGGTCATATCTCGAGTTTTACTGAACATTTTTCAGTGTTTTAAAGTGCGTTGGATAGCTCTCACTGTCTAGTTTCTACCTATAAATTTTCAAGGTCATTGGATTTATACTTTTGGAGATATCTGCATTTTACTGCTTACTGGTCTATCTCTGCAGAGCCCCGAGAATTGTGGGAATGTTCCAGAACTTGATGAAACTTGTTCTCAGTGCTCAGTCCATCATTTGAAGTGTTTTAACTTGGAATAGGAAGCTTGCTAAGTCTATTTGCTATGCCCAAAAGGAATTTTTCTAATTCCTTCCAGGTTGAGAGCACTGTTCATTTTTTCCAGCAGGTGTATGTCCAAAAATAGCAAGTTTTGGGAGCTAGTCATTTCGCAACTAGCCTGTCTTGACTTAAACTTTTGGGATACATGTTCCAAAGTACTTGGCTGATATTTTGGTGGATTTAGGAAGCTCAAAGGGTCTACTAATCAACTCTGAAGTCTCAGTTGGCTGGTGTGAAGCTGGTTGTAGCGGCACCTACTCATCTTTGGATTGCATCCACCATCTCTCTTCACAGTGGTATCAGAGCATAGTCAAGCAACATGGGAGATGGATTTCCATCAACAATTGACAAATTGGATCGAAACAACTACCCGGCATGGTCTCTAAGGATGGAGGCTTACCTTCAAGGAAGGAATCTATATGGATTCATATCCGGAGATGAAGCAATGCCAACCATGAGGAACAAAGGGCAACCATCACATGAAGAAGTGGAAGGACTTTCGAATTGGTGTTCGAAGGATGCACTTGCAAGGTCCTATATTCTAAACTCAATCTCTGATTTTCTTTTACCTCATGTCAAGGGATGCAAGACATCAAGAGAAACCTGGAATGCACTTGCTTCTTTCTTCTCTTCCAACACTCGAGCAAGGAAGAACCAATTGTGGATGGAGTTCACAACAATGAAGAAAAGCCCGAAGCAAAATGTGACTGATTATGTCACAAAGATGAAGGAGATTTCTGACCAACTTGGAAGCATTGGAGAGGTAATTGAAGAGGAGCAAATCATAAGACAAATCATGAATGGAATCAAAGCAGACGACAAGTGGGAGTCATTCACAACAGCCATGGATTTATACATGGATATGCATGTACCCGACCTCAACACACTCATGGGCCAACTCTTCACTCATGAAGCAAAGATTAGCAAAGGTGGTGAGTCCTCAAGAGGTAATCAAACTTCTGCCTTATATTCTGATAAAGCTAAGGTCAAGGACAAGTCAAAGAATAGGAAGAATGAAGATGAAGGAAGCTCTTTCCAAGCAAACTTTGCAGGTAGAGGAAGAGCTAGAGGAAGAGGCAGAGGTGGAAAGCAAGGCAGGGGGAGATTCCAATCATCTCAACCTTGCAACATATGTGGCTTATCTAACCATACTACTGAAGAATGTTTCAGGAATCCAAGGAACTCAAGAGGAAGAGGATTCAATAGAGGTGGCTATGGATCAAATAGAGGCAGGTACAATGGAGGCTACAACAACAACTACTACAACAACAATTACAACAACAACAACAACTATCAAAGTGGCCATAAAGGAAGAAGAGATTACAATAACTATGCAGAGGACCAAAGTCAAGAAGATTCATTATTGATTATGAATCTATCAACGAAGAAGGGTAAGGATGATGATCACATATTTTACATTGATTCGGGATGCTCGAACCATGTAGCAGGAAATGTGGCTTTACTTTCTGATTTGGAAGATCCTCATAACAAGCATGAAGTGCAGACAGGAGATGACACAAAGCACTCAGTGGAGAAGATAGGTAATGTGAAGACATCAGATGGGAATATGAACCTCTTAAGCAAAGTCTTGTATGTCCCTACAATTACCAAAAATTTAATAAGTGTTGGACAGATTGTTGAAAAAGGATTGCAGGTTAGATTCAATCGATTTGGAGCATATGTTGAAGACCCAAGGCAAGGCTTTCGAAGGATTGCCAAAGGAGAAAAGACAGGAAGGCTTTTCACTTTTGAAGTGGAAGATACAAAGAACATAGCTTTGTTTAGCTATGGATCTCAAACTCTAACAGAATTGGAGATATGGCATAAAAGGCTTGCTCACATTGGTGAGAGGACACTCAAACAGATTTGCAGGGACCAAAGTGTACTTGGTTTGCCTAATATCACAAGGCAACACATGATTTATAAGTGTGAAGCTTGTCAACTCGGCAAGGCTCATAGACAACCTTTCAATAAGAAAGGATATATGTATCAAAATCCTTTGGATCTAGTGCACACGGATGTGTGGGGTCCAAGTAAGGAGCCATCTATATCAGGCTCAAGATATTATGTGTCTTTCATAGATGATTGTAGCAGGTGGACCATTCTGTTTTTCATGAAGCACAAGGATGAAGTGTTTAATTGCTTTAAGAAGTATATTGCTCTTGTTGAAAATCAAACAGGTAGGACTTTGAAAAGACTCAGATCAGATGGTGGAGGAGAATACTTCTCTTCTGAATTTGATGCCTTCTTGCATGAAAGAGGCATTAAAAGGGAAGTCACTACAAGGTATACACCCGAACTCAATGGTGTAGCAGAGAGGAGGAACAGAGCTATTGTCGAAGCTGCAAGGTCCATGCTCAACGAAAAGGGATTGCCAAACTACCTATGGGCAGAGGCTGTGTCGACAGCCACATATCTCATAAATAGACTTCCATCTAAGTCACTAGATGGAACCACTCCATATGAAGTGTGGAATGGAAGAAGACCTAGTCTAGAGCATTGTAAAATCTTTGGATGCTTAGCCTATGCTCACATTCCTTCTCAAGTAAGAGGGAAATTGGATCCCAAGGCAGAGAAGTGTGTATTCATTGGTTATGATCAAAACCAAAAAGGATATAGATTGTACAATCCAACCAATAAAGGATTTTCTGTGAGTAGAGATGTAATTTTTGATGAAAACAAATCATGGTTTGATGATGACAGGAAAGTGAAGCTGCCATATGACTTGGATGAAGATTTTCCATCACTTCAACCAAAGGAGCCAAAGCAGATTGAAGAAAGTGATTCGGAGATTGACCTAGAAGACTTGGAAAGACTAAAGCTATGGAAGAACAAAGGTAAAGCAAAGATGCATGATGCTACATATGGACCCGAGAGCTCACATCAACCACTTAGAAGGTCTTCGAGGGAGAAGAAGAAACCAGAGAGGTTTGGTTATGATACTTCTTTGGTCACCAAGCACTCAATCTACATTGCAAAGGATTCAACCAATGAAGAACCTACCACATTCGAAGAAGCACAAAGCAAGAAAGCTTGGAGAGATGCAATGGATGAAGAAATGGAAGCCTTGAAGGAGAACGACACTTGGGAGCTTGTACCTAACAAGCCATCTATGAAGATAATCGGATCTCGATGGATATACAAAATCAAGAAGAATCCAGATGGAAGTATAAATAGACACAAAGCAAGGTTAGTTGCTAAAGGGTTTGCTCAAACCCATGGTATTGATTATGAGGAGACTTTCTCTCCTGTTGCAAAAATGCCTACAATTAGGGTTCTCATTAGTCTTGCTGCATCTAGAAATTGGAATCTTTATCAACTTGATGTAAAGAATGCTTTCTTGAATGGATGGATTTCTGAGGAAGTGTATATGGCACAACCTCCTGGATATGAGGATGCACATCATCCTAACTATGTATGCAAACTAAAGAAAGCTTTGTATGGATTGAAGCAAGCTCCAAGAGCTTGGAATTTCAGATTGGTTACTTATTTGCAGGACCAAGGATTCAAAGCTAGCAAGGCGGATACCTCTTTGTTCATAAAGAGGAATGGATCTGAAGTGATCTATTTATGTGTGTATGTTGATGATATTATTATCACAGGCAATGATCTTGAAGGAATCAAACAGGTAAAGAGTCAAATGAAGGAGGAGTTCAAAATAAGTGACCTCGGACCACTCACTTATTTTCTTGGATTGGAGTTGATCTACACAGATTCAGGTATATACATCACACAAAGGAAGTATGTCCATGACATGCTCGTCAAGTTCAAGATGGAAAATACAAAGTGTGCAGGTACACCTATGGAGCAAAATCATAAGCTTAGTGCTTATGAAGGAGAGCCAATTGAAGACATCACAAGCTATCAAAGCTTGGTTGGAAGTTTGAACTATGCAACACTCACAAGGGTGGATATATGCTATAGTGTTAGCATATTGAGTCAGTTTATGCATAAGCCGAGAAGACCACATATGGAAGCGGCCAAGCGAGTCCTCAAGTATCTAAAGGGGACCATGAATGAAGGTTTGTTTTATTCATTTACTTCAGATATTGAGCTAAAGGTCTACTCAGATGCAGATTGGGCCGGATCTAAAGATGATAGAAGAAGCACATCAGGGTATATATCATTTGCAGGTTCAAAAATCATTTCTTGGTCATCGAAGAAGCAACCAACCGTGGCATTATCTTCTACTGAAGCTGAATATAGAGGTTTGGCTAATGCAACTCAAGAAATCATGTGGTTAAAATCTTTGTACACAGATCTTGGACTTCATTCTTCAACACCTCACATTTTTGGTGACAACACAAGCTCACTACATCTAGCAGCTAATCCGGTATACCATGCTAGAACCAAGCATATTGAAGTCCACTACCATTATGTAAGGGAGAAGCTAATGAGCAAGGATATTCAACTATCCTACGTCTCTACAGATATGCAATGTGCAGACATGTTGACGAAAGCTCTTGATGGTACGAAATTAAGTAGATTCAAGTTGATGATTGGTTTGCAGGAAATCAAGGACAATTGAAGACTTATTTGGAGGCCAAGCATGTTAGGCTTGAGGGGGAGCTGTTGGTGCATTTTGCCCAAGCCTACATGCTTGATATGCTTGATATTATCCTCATTTGTAAGTCACATGAGTAGTCATGTGAACACCTCTTGTAAAAGAGTACATTTTATCTCTTGTAAATGGAAAAAGAAAAAAGTAAAAGGATGGCTTACCTCATCCATGATGTAAAAGCAAATTCGTGGCTCCAACTACCAAAATCACGAATTTTTGAGCTGAGGGAATCTCTCCTAACTTTGGGGATCACTTTTAGGTGGAGCCATTCGAATTCGAATTCAAAACTCCCTCCAAGAATAGCTATAAAAGGAGCAAGAAGGAAGAGGCGATTAGCAAGCCTTGTACGTGACCACTTCATGTCATTTTGTAGAGATTGAAGAGCTTACTCCATAGCTCTATCATTCTACTCCCATTGTGCAAAGATTCATTGCCAATGTGGTTGTAATCATATGTGAATCTATACATTTATTATCATCTACCTCTCTGTTTTGTTCTCTGCTATACTCACTCAGAGCAGTAACTTCCGAAGGTCATATCTCGAGTTTTACTGAACATTTTTCAGTGTTTTAAAGTGCGTTGGATAGCTCTCACTGTCTAGTTTCTACCTATAAATTTTCAAGGTCATTGGATTTATACTTTTGGAGATATCTGCATTTTACTGCTTACTGGTCTATCTCTGCAGAGCCCCGAGAATTGTGGGAATGTTCCAGAACTTGATGAAACTTGTTCTCAGTGCTCAGTCCATCATTTGAAGTGTTTTAACTTGGAATAGGAAGCTTGCTAAGTCTATTTGCTATGCCCAAAAGGAATTTTTCTAATTCCTTCCAGGTTGAGAGCACTGTTCATTTTTTCCAGCAGGTGTATGTCCAAAAATAGCAAGTTTTGGGAGCTAGTCATTTCGCAACTAGCCTGTCTTGACTTAAACTTTTGGGATACATGTTCCAAAGTACTTGGCTGATATTTTGGTGGATTTAGGAAGCTCAAAGGGTCTACTAATCAACTCTGAAGTCTCAGTTGGCTGGTGTGAAGCTGGTTGTAGCGGCACCTACTCATCTTTGGATTGCATCCACCATCTCTCTTCACATGCACTAATCATCAAAATGGCCATCCTATCTTGCGACAGATCTTTGGGTGAGTTTAGACAAGGCGGTATGTTTCTGCTGATTCACCCTCAATCAAATCCTCTTCAATTCACATAGAGTGGAAATTCTTCCTCAAAAGTAAACATAAATTCAAATTCTCTTCAATTCACATAGAGTGGAAACTCTTCATCAACAGTAAACATAAATTATTTATTTATTGATTGAAAAATTTGTATGATCAATCCCAGTAGACTATTAAGGTAGTACATTTTCGTTTCGAGAGCAGTTGCCAGTAGCTCGTCCCAAAACGTGATGGACCCAGATGGCCAAGGTTCAAGTCCCACCTAGGGGGGAATGCCTCAAAATTTCCCAAGATGAGTGCTTCTACCTTATGAGGTCGGGTGTATCTTTCCAAATTCATTGTACTCTCAAAAAAAAAACGTGATGGACCCAAAGCAAGCACTCTTTTTTAAGAGCCAATGATAATTATGCAACTCGTACCACAAAGTGTGTGGACCCCGCCTTTGTTGCCTTTATGTTGGTGATGGTAATTATCAACGCAAGCAACGGGGCAAGCTCCTGCACCATCTCCGGTAATGATGGGAAGCTCCGCATCTGCCAAGAGCTCTTGGACTGCACGGCTCCGATTCTTCTCGTCTTCTTCGCTTTCATCCTCCATTAGATGCAGCATCGTAACATCTTTCATGTTAACGGTTACGAGCTTTCTTTGACCTTGCAGTTCTGTTGTAAATTTCACTCTAGCAAGGCTATTATTTTTTTCTGGCTATGAAATTTAAGCCAGTTGATAATGAAAATAGGGATGCAATGTGTGTTCGTTCTTTTCTACATTGCGAGGGTAGAATTTATACTGCTTCTGAGGGACATACTACTCGACCATATGCATGCGCCGTTGACATAGGATGGTGTATTGCACAATAACGCATTGACCAGGAGGATGCGATTCATACAGAAATGCAAATTGCGGATTGGATGTACATAATGTGCAGGAACAGTTTTTTACAGTACTATTTCGGAGACTGTCTCTAAGGAATCTAATATTCAAAACGTCCTGAGGCATGTCACCTAGTCACAAAAACTAGAACTGGAAAATGACTATGAGATTCGCTGAAACAAAACTGAGAAGCGAATGTGCAAGATTTGCAGGAGCGTCTTTCTCCAGCTCCATCTTATATTGTTTGAAGATAATGTTCGGGTTCTGTGGCTTGTGTGGTCAATTTGATTCAGGCAAGCAACTCGAATTCTTGCATTCTGTCTTCTGGAGACTGAGAGTGTTACGCTTGCCTGGTTGTATATCACTGCAATGGCACTGATTTTTCAAAAAAGGTAATGATGATCAACACCGTTCTCATCTCCTCTACCATCTATTCCCTTTCCCCATGATAAGGGAGGTCAATGAATCCTCAATGTGTCAGTGATGGTGAACAAATTGATTGTTCACCATCACTGACACATTGATGGTGATGGTGATCTTGATGATGATCTTACTCTGGTCCAGCTGACAAGAATCTTAGGCCTAACTCTTATTGGGTAACAAAGATCAGCTATCTTTGGTTGGCTTCCCCTCTTGGAAAGATCTCGACATCATTACACTCTTCTCGCCCCTTGAAGTTTGAATCAAGGACTGAGAGTTGGCAATGTGTATTTGGAAAGCTTGTACCTCAATTTGGATCACTTTCCCCTCAATCTTGCTTGGAAATTGGCATTTGGTGTTAGATAGAATGACTGGTTATTGTTCCCTATCCATGTTATGCCTTGTTGAGTGAAGAAGATTCATCAGAAGCTAAGAAAAAGCTAAGAAACTACAGCTCAAAGGCTTTCACACATGAAAGAAGGCTGAAGCTATGGAACTTTGAGGACCACTCTTAGACGAAACAAGAGAACATAGCCAATAGGCTCAGAAAGGAGTATGATTATTGGTGTCTTAATGAAGATTTATGTCTATTATACTTTAGGGGGCATCCACTTCTTAGAAGCGATCTTTGGGAGAATAATATTCACTTCGAAGAAATCCCGAAATTCTATAGGAAAATTGAACATTATTAAACCTCCCAATGGTCTTAAATCATATAGAAGTTAATTTTCAAGCCCTTAACATGAATAAATATGGAGATGGGTACTACATACCACCCAATTGGCATCCATCTATCCTTCATGTCTAGATCACCTACGGTGATCAAGGAAAGAGGAACCAATACAACCACATAAGAGTAGGTATACTATATGTGTGCCAAATGTCCACACGATGATTTGCTAAGGAGGTTTGATACTTATGAGGACATAAGAATCCATTATGGATAAATCCAACTATCTTGGGTCTCCAAAAGATCCTTGGAGAATACCCCTCATCCTAGAGATACACAGCATCAATGTGATGAGTCCTCTCCCAAAGGCTCAAGACATTACCGCCTAGGTTGTAAGCTTCCTCCTCTCTTACCTTCGGGCTTCTAGCTCCACTAGTGTAGCATGGACTCCCCATTTGATTTTATCCATGATATGTACTTTTTTTTGATATGGAGTGGTAATGAGGATGATACAATGATTGATCATTGATCATCCTACATCGATGTAATCCTTTTTGAGGAAATCATGGTGATATAGATGTGCTTTGGCCCTTAAATATTGTCTATCATGTGCAGTCATTGATGTGGTAATATAGGTGTGCTTTGGCCTTTAAATTATGCAGCAGCTGACAAAAATCAGCAAGCACACACTAAATATGTGTTTGAAGAAGAAGTGACCAGCAGCAAAACACCTCCAAAACTGCAAAACGAACAGCTAAATGACCTAGAGCACACTTATATGAAGTGTATCTACATGAGATGATCACAAAGTGTGCCCCAAGTGAGTCTCATATAAACTTAACCAAAAGCTGCGATTCTGAAAATTTACAAAAAATCCAATATTGGGCTTTTTGTTTTTTTTTTTTTAAAGTGTTTTATTTGCTTTAATTTTAGGTGCAAATTATTTCAGTCCTAGGATCTTAGCTTTTCAGAGTTCAAATATGAGATATTGATTTATAATGTGACAAGCATATGCAAATTTGAAAATTAGGGTCTGGGTTTTGAGGCACTTTTAGGTCTCAGGTGATGAAGTATTATATACCTTTAGATAGCTCTCTTGAAACTCTTTAAGAATATGCAATAAAATTTTAATAATCTTTGATCAAGTTTGATCATTTGCATTTTTGGAAAATAGTTAAAGATAAAATTAGGATTTGCTTGAAATTTGCGTTTGGGACACAATCAGATATTGTATCCTTCCCTCATGTCATATTGGGGTTAGATTTGATAACGTGCATAACGTGTGATGTATTTCCCTTGATAATGTCTTAGTAAGAATATGTGTTACATTTTCACTTGTAGGAACATAAGTAATTTCAATTTGATTCTTTGCTATATGCTTATGTATATAGTGATAGTGAACTTCAATAGGCTTTGCCCTTGCATGACAAACCGGGTTCTTTGCTATAGCAAGCACTTTGAATATCTGAAAATATCTGCATGGGTAAGTGAACATGAACATCAAGATAGCTTAAAATCTTTTGTAAATATATAGCTTCTAGTGTAGTTGGAAAAGTTGTCCTATACTATGCTCCACTTGAAGATGTAGCTACTTTGGGTTGTGTCTTAGAATTTTAAGAAATTAAGAATTTTTCAATAAAGAAACAATAATCGCTTGTTTATTTTCTTGAGTCTTCATCACTTGCCCAATAAGAATTTGCAAATTTTTTTTAAGTGTAAAATGTGGTGACTTAAGAAATACCATAGCAAACTTCTTTGTTTTTTTTCAAATTTGGGAAAATTTGTTTAATTGCATTCCAATGAATTTTGAGTGGTTTATGCATGAACCTTGATACTTGAGAAACAATAAACTGGATTTCTGGATACGTATTATAAAGATATATCAAGCAACCCATAGTAGTGTCAAACGCTTATGAAATTGTTTTTGCTTGTAAAGAAATAATAGCAACCATAGGAGTTTGCATAGGTTTTGAATCTTGCATTTCAAACTTTTTAGAAGTTTCTCAATATACTTCTGTTGTGTCATATATGTGTGACTTAAAAAACTAAAGATCTAAATCTTTGGGTCTTGTCATGATAATATCATCAAACATAACTGATGATTATAATCAAGACATCTTCCTTTGACTGACCATAAAGAATAGGAGATGCTTCTTGGTTAAAAAATCCTATGGAATAAGATAGAAGTGTAGCTTCTTATATCATGCTCTTGGTGCTAGCTTCAAACCCTAAAGAGCATTGATTAATTAGCAAACAAGATGTTCTTTACCTTTCTCTTTAAAACCCTCTGGCTGATGAATATAGACATCCTCGTGCGGATCAATAGTAAGAAATATTGTTTTGATATCTAATTGGTACACTTTCCAACCAAATAAGGTAACTAAAGAAAGAACTTTCTTGACTATGGTCATTCTAGATGTAGAAGCAAAAGTTATGTCATAGTCGATACCTTTCTTTTGTGCATATCCTTTGTCAGCTAACTTTGCCTTGTATCTTTCAATAGTATCATAAGCTTTTCTTTTGATCTTGAACATCCACTTCACACCAATAACCTTTTTTTCTTTTGATAACTCACAAAGCTTTCAAGTTTGATTCTTATGAATGGAATCAATTTCTTTCATTTCTATAAGTGTATGATTCTTTCTCTCTGCAACACCATTTTGCTCTATAGTATATGAAATAATTGTTGGGAAAGATGGATGGACACCTCAAGAAATGAGTTGGTATTGCTAATCCTTGGTTTGTACCTGCCCTATTTTACTTCAGAGTTATGTTGAGGCCCCTTTAGCTTTCCAATGACACTAAATAAGTGCCTATGTACTTTGGAGATGATGCTTCAACTGTCAACCAACCTCTTCATCTTGACTTTGCCCTTTGATTTCCATGCCTTGAATCCTTCTAGGTTGATGATGTCCTCATCATCTGATTTGATGTCTTCAATTTGTCTTGGCTCCTTCTTGGTGAGGCTTCCTCTTCCAAGTCATATGGCAACTTAACCTTCCTGCATTCACTTTCAAACCAAGAATCATTCTCATCAAACACATCATCTCTACGGACCATAAAACCCTTATTGGATGGATTATAAAATCTGTATCCTTTCTGATTTAAATCATACCCTATGAAGATGCACTTCTCTACCTTAGGATCTAGCTTACCTCTGATTTGAGATGGGATATGCACATAAGCAACACATCCAGAGATCCTGTAATGATCAAGTGATGGCCTCCTACCATGCCATGCTTCATATGGGGTCATCCCATCAAGTGATTTGGATGGCAACCTATTAATAAGATAAGTGGAAGTAGATACACTCTCTGCCCATAAATAATTAGGTAACCTTTTCTCATTTAGCATTGACCTAGCTGTTTCAACAATCAACCTATTTCTCCTTTCTGCTACCCCATTTTGCTCAAGGGTATACCTTGTTGTAATTTCCCTTTTGATTCCTCTGTCCTGCGAGAATGCATCAAATTCATTTGAGAAGTACTCACTTCCTCCATCTAACCTTAGTCTCTTTAGACTTCTTCCTATTTGGTTTTCCACAAGTGCAAGATACTTCTTAAAGCAACTGAACACTTCATCTTTGTGTTTCATAAAGTACAAGATAGTCCACCTACTGAAATCATCAATGAAAGACACATAGTACCTTGAACCAGAAATTGAAGGGTCCTTGCTTGGTCCCATACATATGTGTGGACAAGCTCCAAGTAATCCTCATGCATGTAGCCTTTCTTTGAGAAGGGTAACCTGTGAGATTTACCAAACTGACATGCACCACATTTGTAGATCATGTGTTGCTTGGATACATTAGGTATCCCAAGCACACATTGATCTCTACATATTTGCTTTAAAGTTCTCTCACCAATATGCCCTAATCTTTTATGCCAAATCTCAAGCTCTGATAATGTTTGATCCTTGTAATTATAAAGTGCAATATTCCTTGTATCTTCAAGTTCAAATGTAAATAGTCTACCTGTCTTTTCTCCCTTGGCAATTCTCTTGAATCCATGTTGGGGATCCTCCACAAATGCTCCATATTTGTTGAACCTAACCTGCATACCCTTTTCCACAATCTGTCCAACACTCATAAAATTCTTGGTGATTGTAGGTACATATAGAACCTTGCTCAACATTTCTATTCCCATCAGAGGGTTTAGCATTTCCTACCTTGACCACTGAATGCTTGGTGTCATCACCTGTTTGTACTTGGTGCTTTCCCTTGGGTTCCTCAAGGTGAGAGAGGAGCTACATTGCCTGCCACATGGTTTGAACAACTTGAGTCAATATAGAAGAGGTGTTCATTCTTCATACCTTGTTTTGAAGTCATGTTCATAATCAGAAGGGAATCCTCTTGATCCTCTGTGTAATTGTTGTAGTCTTTTCTTGATTTGTAGCCTCCTTGGTAGTTATTGTTGTAATTGTTGTTGTAGCTTTGAGTATGATTGAATCTTCCTCTTGATTGTGAGTAATGTTGCATGGAGAAGAGTTGAAAGGTCTCCCCCTACCTTGCTTACCTCCTCTGCCCCTACCTCTTGAGTTCCTACCTCTCCCTGCATAGTTAGCTTGAGAAGTAGTACCTTCATCCTCTACTTTCTTGCTCTTTTCTTTGTCTTTAATCTTCCCTTTATCTGTATAAGGCAGAAGAGTTATTACCTCTTGATGGTTCTCCATTTTTGTTTAGCTTGATTTCATGGGTAAAGAGTTTCCCATGAGTGTGGTAAGATCTGGAATCTGCATGTCCATGTACAAGTCCATGGCCGTTGTGAAGCTCTCCCATTCGTCATCTGCCTTGATGCCATTGATCACTTGTCTTACTATTTGCTCGTCTTCAATCTCCTCTCCTATGCTTGCCAATTGGTCAGCCGCATCTTTGACTTTGGTCACATACTCTGAAACACTTTGCTTTGGTTGCTTCCTTTGAGTGGTAAACTCAATCCACAATTGATTCTTTCTTGCTCTTGTATTAGAAGAAAAGTATGAAGACAATGTATCCCAAGTCTCTTGGGATGTTTTACAGTTCCTAATGTGTGGAAGAAGGAAGTCAAAGATAGAGTTAAGTAAGTATGACCTTGCTAATGCATCTTTAGTATACCATGAGTTGAGTTTTTCAAGCTCCTCTCTTATAGGTTGTCCTTTGCTTCTGAAAATGGGCATCTCCTCATCTCCTGATATGTATCCATAGAGACTCCTTCCTTGCAAGTATGTCTTCATCTTCAAGGACCATGCTTGGTAATTGTTCCTGTCCAATTTATCAATAAAAGAAGGGAAACCATCTCCCATTTTACCTCAAAATGCTCTGATACCACTGTTGGGAAAGATGGATGGACACCTCAAGAAATGAGTTGGTACTCCTAATCCCTGCTTTTTACCTGCCCTATTTTACTTCAGAGTTGTGTTGCAGGCCCCTTTAGCTTTCCAATGACACTAAATAAGTGCCTATGTACTTTGGAGATATGCTTCAAACAATTAGATCAAAACAGATAAGTTTGCAACTAGCTTGTGACCAAAAAGTTGCTATTTTGGTCTTGACACCTGCCGGATGTTTTGCTCAGTACTCATACTAGCAATTAGAAAAATTCCTTCTGAGGGTATCTAATTACCTTAGAGAGCTAATGATTTCAAGTGGAATCACTTAAAATGATAGACTACACATCGCTCACTACTCACAGAGCTACTGTACTCACAGTACAGTAGCAATTAGAAAAATTCCTTCTGAGGGTATCTAATTAGCTTAGAGAGCTAATGATTTCAAGTGGAATCACTTAAAATGATAGACTACACATTGAGCAATGTCTTTAGCAAGTAGAAGCTTACCCCCAATATTTTAGGAACTCTGCAGAGAATGACCAGTGACCACTTCGAGACGATTTTCTCCCAATTAGCTGAATGAAACTTCTTCAAACTTTGGTAGCTTGTAGTAGACTTTGAGCTTATTCCAACAAGCTATAGATCGTTGAAAATGGATAACAACTCGTTGAGATATGAACATCATAAGCTCACTGTTCTGAGTAGACATAGTAGAGAGATGAATAGAGATGATCAATGATATAATGTATTATAGAACAATGTTGTACATGATCATTGGCATGAATATGATGTCCAATGATAGTGCTAAGAGTAGGCTATGATGTAAGCAACTTAACATATACAAATGATTACCAATAAGCTCAATAATGGGGGCTCATTTGGCCGTGAGTTTACACCCTTCTTTTACAATGACTTTTCCAAGTTTGAATTTTGAAATTCAAATGGATGCTCTACCTAAAAGTACTCCTCTAAGTTAGGAGTGACTTTAACAAGCAAGACTCGTAGCTTTTAGATCTCCAAACTCCACGAGATATGTGGACTTACAATATTCTCTCAAGTCAAAAAAGACTTTTACAATGGTTAATGGTAAAAGCTCATAAACAATGGTTCATATGCTCCTTCCATTGTTTGCACTTAGTACTTCCAATGCCTAGCCAAGTGTGAAGGCTTGGCATTTGCTCCAACAATAATGAGTTGACAGGTAATACCTTTGTCTTTTAAATATGATTCGAAATCATTAGACACGTTTTCTTCAACTCTATCACTTTTAAAATCTGAAATTTACATTGATTTTCATTTTCAATCATAGCTTTAAATTTCTTGAATGTAGCAAAAACTTCAGATTTTGCTTTCAAACCAAAAATCCATCAATATCTTGTGGAATTATCAATGAAAGTGATGAAATACCTATGACCATGATATATTCTACCATCATTGGTTCACTCACGTTTGAGTGAATAATCAAAAACTTTTTTGTGATTGAAATAAATCCATGCTTCTTGAATGATGGTTTGTGCAACTTTACTTCTAAGCATATCCTTCACATGAATCTACATCATCTCGTAATGCAAAAGTTGATATGCTTAAGAGCTATGCAAATAAAGTGACCAAATCTTGCATGCCAATGTTTTATATTTTCGTTGGAAATGAAGATGATTTAGCAAGATTATCATGGTTGATTTTTGACAATACAAACATTCCACTTCTATTTTCACCTTACAAAAAACAATGCTCTTCATTTGGAGTAAGGAATTGACATGAATCCTTCTTAAATCACTATATAATCATCTTGAAGAAGTATTGAGATAATCTCTAGTACATAGTACATACATGATACAAAACATTAGAAATTTTGAAATTACCACCTATTCTTGATTTAAGTGTGACTTCTTCCACACCAATAACATCCAAATCATGATCATTTGCTATGGTCACTCTTCTACTTGTTGAATTAGTAAGTGACGAAAATACTTTCTTTCAACTTGTCATTTGTATGGTAGCCTTGAAATCAAAGATCCTGATATAGCATGCAATGCTTTTTGATCAAATGACACTTCCTTTATACTAACACATGCAAAATTATCTCCTTCAATAGTGACAAATTATCATTAGTGTTCAAGGACTTGTGGATAAATTCTTATAATAGGTTGACCTTAAGGTGTTGAAGAAGTGGTTGGTTTTGAGGTAGAAGAAGATATTGAAATAGATTTTGAAGTAGATGACTTACTTTTCTCCATAGAATGTGATTGAGTTTCCTTCTTCTTTTTGATCTCCTTCTTCTTTTTGCCTTCTGATGAAGAGACTAACTTCATCATTTTCGTCCATGTTTTTCTGTTGATCTTCATCTTGAAGTAATAAGAACTTTAACTCTTTAAATGTGGTTTCTTTATCTCTTGTAGAGAGAGAAAGAAAAGAAACAAATGAAGGATATGTGGATGTTTGCTATGTCCTCCTAAGGTGAGCTTTCCTAATCGGGTTTCTGCTTTGATAGAGATGACCTAGAGGCTAGAGCACACTTAGATGAAGTTTGTACATGAGATGAGTGCAAAGTGTGCCCCAAGTTAGTCTTATATAGACTTTGAACCCCCAAATGCTGCTATCATAAAAATGTACGAAAAAAATCGTCATTGGGCTTTTCAGTTTTCTTGAAAGTGTTTAATTTGCTTTAATATTTTAGGTACAAATTATTTCAGCCTTAGGATCTTATTTCTTTAGAGAGTAAATCTCAACCATTGATTTATAATGTGAAAAGCATGTGCAAATATAAAAATTAGGGTTTGATATTTTGAGGGGCTTTTATGTCTTAGATGATGAAATGTTATATACTATTGGATGGCTCTCTTGAAGCTCTTTAAGAATGCAATTTATATAGTTTGACCATTTCCATTTTTAGAAAATGGTGAAAGATGAAATTAGGGTTTGCTAAAAATTAGGATTTGGAACACAATTTGACATTGTTTCAAACACCCTCCTCTCATTCCCTTACATCATCCCTAGGGTTTTGGGAAGGAATGGGATGGCAATGACCCTCTGGAATCATGTGAGGCATAGTTGATTCGGTGCGTGCATCTTTGCCTTTTAATGTGCCAATCGGTACCATACCAATCGGTGCATTCCGGTTCCATCGGTGCTTTGTCACCAGATAAAAAAAATTCTGAACGATGGTTATCGAGGGATTCGTGCAGTTTGAATTTTCATGCTCGCATTGTCTTGCATTTCAGCCTTCTGCCCGCAGCCCAAGAGCTTGAGCTCCTTCCGCCTTGAGGCTTGTTGCATCAGGCTTCAATCTTGCATCAGCCCCTTGCATCTGTTAGATATGCTCAATACTCCACCCTCATGTGACCACAAACGATCCATGGTGCTCTAAGTTGTAAGGTCCCCATTATGAGGAGAAGCCATTATGAGAGGCTCGACATTTGTGGAACCCTAACTTTCAAGTTAGATGAGGTCTATGTGTGACCGTTGATGGTTATAGATGATCTTTGTGAGCCTAGCCATTAGGTTAGGTAGGGCATAAACTTCCAAGCCATTGGGTTGCCATTTTAAGGTGAAAATAAAGGCCCTGTGGCGTCGCGCAGTTTCCCCATAGAACCTTAATGGGGTTAGTGCAGAGGGGGGCTTTCCCCCTTCTGTGGGGTTCGGGGGGCCTATCCCCCTGGCCCGTAGGGCCGAGACGGTAGGGCTTCTGGTCTTGGAGGTATTGTCGGATTGTATATTTTACAGACTATTTTGTATCTCCCGATTATGTTTATCTATACCAAACAGCCTTGTAAAAGCTATATAAGCATGGCCTAGGTTGAGCTTTACATAGCATTGTGCACTAGTAAGCCCTTCATCTAGAGTCTGTCTAGATCGCCATCTAAGCTCCACATCGAGAGCGCATGGGTGGACAACACCATCTTTGTAATTGCATTACACTCGGCAATTTGAGAATTTGAGCTCTCTATCTCTTAGTCTCCATCTATCTTTGTCTGTTTATTTCTCTCAACTCTGTCTACTAGTCTATTCCGCTGCGCTGTTATTTTCTTACATGGTATCAGAGCTCAAGAGTCTTTGAGTGGTGCAGAAGCAGAAACGTAGAGGTTGCAGAGGTCTCAACGACAAAAGAGAGAAGATGTCAAGCGGTGCGTCATCATCTATGATTGGGAATCAAGGTGGTTCATCAATAGGAGTAGGTGGCACACAAGCAGGAGCAGCAATGATGCCGGTCATCCCAATGTTGCGGATACGACCACAAGCTTTCACGGGAAGGTAAACTTGATGGTACAAATTACACCTTGTGGAAGTTTAAAATCACTTCTATCCTTGATTCATATGAGCTTTTGGAGACTGTTCTTGGGACTGATCATGAGCCCCAAGAAAGACCTGATCCAAATAATCCTGGTCGAATGATTCCTCCTGATGCTGATCTTCTACGTGCTTGGAAACGTAGAAATGTAGATGCACCCTGTGCTCTAGTTACAAGTACTTCTGATAGTGTTCTGACTCTCATGCATGTGAAGCATGGAACATATTGAGAAATCAATATGAAACTCGTAATCAGACACGAATTCAGAACTTGGACAGTGGTGCATCTCGTCACATGACAAGCAGAAAAGACCTTTACAATTCCTTACAACCTCTAAAGGAACCCATCACAGTAAAGGTAGCGAACAATGCAAGATGTTCTGCAGAGGGCGAAGGTACGGTTTCTTTCATTAACTCTAATGGCAATATCATAAAACTTTCAACTGTGTTGTATGTTCCACAAATAAAACGAAATCTACTTTCAGTAGCTTCTATAACTGATCAAGGTCATCAAGTATCTTTCAGTAAGACAGGAGCTAAGATTATGGATGGTAACAACAACATTGTTGGGACTGGCATAAGGAGGAACAACCTGTATGAGTTGTGTGCTCTTACAACCACTACAAATGTGGGCACAAGTAAGCTATGGCATAAGAGATTCGACCACATTGGATACCCTGTACTGAAGGAGATGCATAGCAGGGGTATGGTTGCACACCTACCATCGATTGCAAAAATGAAGGAACCATGTGAAGCTTGCATGATAGGAAAGCAATAGAGGAAGGTGTTTCCACAAGAAAGCAAGAATAGGGCACGCTATCCTCTAGAGTTGGTGCATGCTGACGTGCAGAAAAATGCCTACATAGACCTTGGGTGGATCTTCCTATTTCATGTTACTTGTTGACGGCTATAGCAGGAAGATGTGGGTGTACTTCCTTCTCGATAAGGCTCAAGCTTTTGATAAGTTTAAAGAATGGCTTCAAAAGATGAAGAAATTCAGGACAGACGACGGTGGTGAGTTCACATCAACAGAGTTTGAAGATTTCTGCGAGAGTAAGGGAATCAAGCATCAACTCACAGTGGCACATAGTCCTCAACAGAATGGTGTTGCAAACTGTCGGAATCGAACCATTATGGAGATGGCAAGGTGCATGTTGAAAAGAAAGGGTTTTCCTAATCAATTTTGGGAAGAGGCTATCAACATTGCTGTCTACATCTTGAATCGAAGCTACACCAAGGCACTTGATGGAAAGACTCCACAAGAAGCCTACACCGGTAAAAAGCCTTCTGTTTCCCATTTCAAAGTATTTGGAAGTGAATGTTATGTACATGTTCCAGATAGGGAGAGAAACAAGCTTCAACCAAAAAACATCAAATGTATCTTCCTAGAGTACAACAAAGATAAGAAGGCTTTTAAGCTTTATGACCCTGAGGCTAAGAAGATCATGGCTAGTCATGATATGGTGTTTAAGGAGCAACAGCCACATGCAGTGGAGGAGGAAAAGAGAGCTTCCACTTTATCGTCAGGCAAAGGGGCAATCCACTATGAACCTGGCCAAAGAGCTATTCCTTCTACACAAGAGAAGGAAGCATCATCTTCAGATGATGAATCTGAAAGTCACCAACCTGAAATGACAGATTTGGGCTTAATGCATTATTGCTTAGGTCTTGAAGTTTGGCAGGAACCAGGGAAGATTTTCATCTCTCAACAAAAGTATGCAAGACAGATATTGAAGGCATTCGACAT
The DNA here is from genome assembly GCA_020310875.1 of Ceratopteris richardii. Classification (NCBI taxonomy): domain Eukaryota; kingdom Viridiplantae; phylum Streptophyta; class Polypodiopsida; order Polypodiales; family Pteridaceae; genus Ceratopteris; species Ceratopteris richardii. The sequence goes on along the minus strand of CM035414.1, from coordinate 29,428,498 downwards.
GAAGCCCATTTGATTTAGTTATGTCAGAGGAAAAATGTTTATATCAGGATAAGGTGACAATGCATATATATTTCCTGGATTATTATGCCAACAAGCAATGTGATTGTTGTAGAGCATGATCATAGTGTGTAAGGTGATCCAGGGAAGGATGTGCTGTAAGATGCCCTGCAAGATCTAATGGCAATGCGTTAGACGAAGTTACCAATCATGTGATGACTGTGTTGCTCCTGAGTGCAAGATATCCTCTGTTTTTACAGAACAGGATGGGGGGGCAGATATACAATGAGCCAGCCAGCCCATGTACCACGTGCAAACAGGATAGAGAACTATTGCAGCAGATCTCTAAGGGCAAGAATCTCAAATCTCCATTGAATAGTTACAGAGCAGAGCACACAGTAAATTGAATTTGCACTTGGTAGTTGATTGGAAACACTTGAGCAACGACAGGAGCAGGCTGCAGGCCTTTCTAACCCTTAATAGTATAAGGCACATGAGAGAAGGAAATCGAAGGAGTCAAACGGCAGTGTAGTGTCTCCAGCAAACGAGCATTCTGTTATTTTGCCAGATGAGCACGGACTTTTTAGAGACATGTATGTTGTGCAGCAACATGTCCAAGTCTACTGTTTGTTAAATGGCTAGGTATGATCCAAATCGCAGAAAAGGCATTAAGGACAAAGGAATTCACAGAGAGCATGTACTGACTGTATCACTCGACTGGACTGAAAAGTATGCAAATATCCTTGTGGTGATATCAATGAAGTATTTCCTCATGTGGGGCTACACATTGGAGGCAGCTATTCTCTGCCTGCACATAAAATCAAGACGTGATGCAGGGTGAGGTTGATGGTGCAGATGGTGAAGCCGAAGGGTAAAGATAATGTTGATGGAGACGACGGTGAGCAAGACAATGCTGAAGATAAAGCAGAGGTTGAAAATGAAGACAAGGACAAAGCTGAAGAGATAGAACAAAAGGAAGTTGAAGAAAGTGAGAGGAGGATTGGGAACAGCCAGATGGCATAATCGTATGGCCAAAAGGAATTGTGAGAATTGGAGAAGTTTCTAGAGGAGCGACAAAAGAAAGTGGCTAAATTGCAAAAGCACCTCCAGAAATGGCTGAGTCTGCCAAGCAGCCAAGTCTGCCAAGCTCAAAAAATGGCTAAACAATTTTGCCAACCTGTTGAGCCATCTCGGTACACTTCTTCCTGCAGTCTTGGATATGATCATCAAGCATAAGGTTGGGGTATTTGGACCAGTAAAGCAACGCTCGTTTCCATCTAATACTGTTCATCGGATAGTGAAGGCAATCCTTGATGTACTTGGACACAATGATGACGTTGTTCATGATTGGACAAAATCTCGGCAGACTCTCATTGAGGATATCTGCAATGTGATGAAAAACTATGGTTCACTCAATAAAATGGGCTTCAATAAGTGGACATTATCAGACATCTACTTGGACGGTATCATTGAAGCACAGCTGTTAAAGGACGCTCCTGTGGGATATCTTTCCCATCAATTGCTTTTAGTTGCTAAAAAATGTTGCTATTAAGATGATGAAATGCAAGGACTTAAAGACCAGGAATGAAAGTGCTTCAAAGGTACTTGTAGATGTAGAGCTTGAATGAATGGTAGCAGATATTGACTTGATAGTGGTTATTGATGAAGAGAAAGCTAGCTTTGCAGGTGGAGGACATGCAGTCAAAATTGGCAAACGAGATTTCAGCTCGAAGATCTGGTGATGTTCAAGAGGATGCAGCAGAAGATAAAGGAAGTCAAAGAGTTAGCTAGGGCCTATTTGCATGACATGAATGTCATGAATGCATGGAGGAGCTTGAAGGGAACCAGCTGAGATGAAAAAGTGGAGCAAGGCAAGCCAGCAGAGCAAGTTACTCTGGAACCTTTTGAAGCATCTGGAGCAACATTCACCTTGTGGTTTCACAGGGCCTCAGTAATTTCATACCAGATCTACTTGCAGATAGATCAATTTGCACTGATATTACCAATGTACTGCTTGGGGATTCTAAAACGCCTTGGACTACATTGAAGTTCAAAAGCTCAACCAGACACACCGAAATTGCTTGCACATATGGAGGTAGAAAATCAAATGTCAGCCTTCAAACGATTTGATTAGTGACCTTGGCTGGATGCATGGAAACCATACTCATGCAGAGTAACTGCATTGATGTACGCTACATTTGAGTGGTTGGCAGGAGGCCTGAACTTAACGAAAAGATAACATCTTTCAGTTACTTCAACATCCAGGCGTAAGTATGGTCAATAGCAGGCCACAATATGAGACGATGGAGATCGTAGTCAGTCAACATGCACAGAATCGTTGCTGCTGATAATTCAAGATTTTTTTGCGATTATGTACGGGGGCTTGTATTGGTATGATGGACTACAACTGAAATGAGTAACTATAGCACTTGAAGCTTGCTATCAGATCATGGAAAAAAGGTCACAGGCTGTGCCAAAGAATGCTAATAAGTCATTTCAGCATGATTATCTAACTTTACCCGTTTGACCTATTAGGGAGAGAGATTGAGAGAGAAAAGTAGGAAGGGAGAGAGAGAGAAGGGAGGGAGGGAGGGAAGAAAAAAGGAGATCAGTGTAAGAAGAGGATATAGGAAGCTAAGAGGGAGGAGAGAAGTAGAGAGAAAAAGAAGAGGATGGAGGGAAATGAGAGGGAAAACGGAGGAGGAAAAAGGTGAAGTGCAGGGGAGAGAAGGAAGAGAATGGGGAGAGGAGAACAAGGAAGGTGAAGAGAAGGAGAATGCAAGAAAAGGGAGAGAAGGAGGCAAAGAGAAGATAGAAGAGTTGAGAAGAGAAAAATAAGAGATGGAGAAAGAGTGGAAGGGAAGAAAGATGAAAAGAAAAGAAGAGCTAGAATCAACAATCAAGATCATCCTCAAAATTAACCCACTATCGGTGATCAAAATTAATCCTTGGTCCATGATCAAATCCAACCACAATCGATGATCAAGTTCAAGGGCAAGGGGGGTGGGGGGGGATCAATATCAAGGGTGATCTACAATCAAGATCATTCATCATTTATCATCATCTTCAAGTCGAAAGTCGTGCTCACACAAGCGATTAGTGACAACTAGTCATAAAATTGCAATATCTCCCTCACTTCTCAACAAAATTATGTGTATGATAAATGAAAACAAAGCTAACAAAAAGAACTATAAGGGTGCATAGGTAGATATGCGAAGTACAATCATATATAGTACTATGCTGAGCCAAAAAACATTATATTGGATATAACCACAAGGGTTTCACACAAGGTAGAGCTTGAAAACTTGAGAATTGTCCACAAAATGTTAGGCTGAAGTAGATAACACTTTTGGAAGCTAAAATGAAGGGTCACAAATGGTAAAACATGTGGAAATCACGTGAGGAAAAGGAGAGAGAGCTTGTGCATCAAATTTTTTAGAAGAAGAGCTCTCTTTCTCACACTAGCAAAAAGTCTCATTAGATGAGAGACTTTCCCTTTCTATGGTGCCCCCCCTCGATATCACTTTAGATAAATTTTGAAACGAGCAAGAATATGAAAATAAAATCAAGTTTAGGTCTTCTCTTGCAAGTTTCCTTAGGAAGACTCTTCACAAATCTACAAAGTCTATCTTTGAACATATTTACAACGTTTCGAAGCTACAAAATTTGTGAAGAATTTGTATATCCCTATCGTTGATTGCAACATACAGATTTATACTCTAGGTCTAAATCTTTGAGAGAATGAAGGATGAAATCCCACTAGTCTATCATAAGATTTACCAAAGTCAATAATTAGAAAGCGAAGATTTTGGCTCTACTCTTGACATGATCTAAGCCTTTCCAAATCTCAATGATGGCTTCTAAGATCGACCTCCCCTTGATGAAACCTTTATGATCTTTGTGAACTTGGAATTGGAGATAATTAGTGATGGAATTTACAAGTGCTTTAGCAATGACCTATTTTGTATGGAGCATAGTAACCTACCTCCATATAGGTAGTTCTTATTGTCTTTCTTATGTATTAATTAAATTCACTCCTTTGTTGGGGCATTTTGGTAAGATATAATATCTAAGGGCCTCTCAAAAAACCAAGAATATAGACCCCACTAGGGAATCTTAAAAGACTTTTAAGAACTTATTAGTTGTTCTTAAAGGTTTGAATTCTTAAGAAATCGATGGCATCAATAATCTCACTACTAGATGGTGGACTATTGAGCCATTCAGCAGTGTCATGTATGACATTACTAGATCTTACGGTTAAGAATAAGGACATGCACTTTTCTATTGAGTGATCAATAGGGACAAAACCCTTGGCATCTCATTAAATTGATTAACAATGAAGTCACGGTTCTCTTTCTCAATTGTGCACTTGATCTTGTTTCTATTGATCATCTTGAGAAGAAACTCTTTAACCTATTTTTTCTTCAAGAGTTTGCATATTTCTTTCAATGGTTTATCTACCTTGCCCTCTCAACACTCTCTCAAGAAGAGTTGTAAACCCTTGCGCTTGATTTTCTTGATCTAAGAAAATCCTTTTGAAGCTCCATTTTGCTTTTATTCACTTCGTCTTCAAGGCCGTAAGTCTTCTAAAGAGTTTCTCTCTTCTTTTTTTTCTTATTCTTTGTATCTTTTTGTGAGCTCTTTTTAAAATATATTGAGTCAATTTGTGTGCTTTGAACTCAACAACGTGCACAATTTGGTAACATTTGGAAGGCTTCATGTTAACTATTCTCTATTTCATGTTTGAATTGATGGAAGAGCAAAGATATTAGGATCTACATGGAACCAAGGAGCACTTTTAGTCCTTCTTAGAGTATGATAGGAGACAATGATCAAGAACTGATCAATTAGAATTATATCAATGCAAAGAGAGAGACTTGGAGTCTCTAGCATGTCGGAGATATCTTGTGATGTAAGTGTTTGTCAAGCCTAGCTTTGCAAAGATCATTCCTAGTATGAAGGTTCAACAAAGAGAAGAAACTATGATCTTTGAGTTCAACCAAGTCGAAGTTCAACATGAGATAGTCCCAATGGTCCTTTTTAATCCCATGAATGGCTCTACCTCTTTGCTGCCACTAATTGTTGACAATTTCCACCATGTTGAAATACCATATTAGTATTGTTCGGGATAACATGGAGCCCATGGAATCCCATGTATCAATTCTTGCTTGATCTGTGTTTGGCACCATCAAGGGTTGGAAATATCTTAAGTGCACAACCACCCATCTATGTTAACAACTAGAGGTGTTACTTTGAAAAGTTTATGTCTGCTTGGAATTACTGACCAAAACATGGTGCCTTCTTGATTGGCTCTGGTTTGTAGAGAGACAAAATTGGGACAAAGGTATCATATGCAATCGCCACATGATGACATTTTTGTCAATCTTCACTCCTTGAAGATAAATAATATCTGGGTTTAGAATCATTTCTTTTATCAATTAGTTTGTTATGTTTGGTCTTGAAGCATTTGTTGGATCCTGAACTTTGAAGGATCAGATGATCATTTCAAATTTCGGAAACATATCTAGATTTTCTTCTCTTTTCTAACTTCTTTCTTCTTTAGGGTTGTCCTTGTCAATGTGGCTTTAAAGTACACTTTGGTTTTGATGTGTTTCTTCCATGAGACCATTAGGGGAACCTTCCCTTGAGAGCCACTTATTTTATTTGCATATGTGTATGGGACTATTGAGCCTATTATCGAGCTCTCACTTTCAAGATTGTCTTCTTTATTGGACTACTTATCTTGAGATCCTCCTTCCCCAAAATTCTCACACTCTTTCACTTGTTTAAAGCTGCCAATGTAGTTCGCTCAATAGATTTTGTAAAGTGATCAGTTGCTCAACGGATTCCTCTGTCCCTATGTCAATGTTAATGGATTTTGCTAGTTCTTTTCTCAAGTCTACCTTCACAAAAATTTATGGATGCCATCTCTTGAGTGAGTGAGTAGCCTTCATAAATAATCATGTCCACATCGTGTTTAGTAGCTAATGCCCGAGCTAATAGAGCCACTATCTCATTAATGAAATGGTAGAGAAAGAAGGGGAGCTTGCGACGCTCAATCCATAGGGGGAACTTGATGGATTCTGATTTATTCACAGAGAATTTAAGGAATCACTTGAAAAGAGACATGATAGTTCTTTGGATTTACTAGGTATTGGTATGGAAGGCTTGAAAAGCCATCTATTTACTTTTGAAGGTGCACATGATTCACAAGGAACAATTGGCATTTTGTTGTGACAATTCCTTGCACGAACCACTCATTTGTGAGCAAGGTTTGAGAGCATTGATTGAGGGGCTTTGGCTAAACAATTGGCTCCAAACTGGGGGTGGAGACTTCGATGCACATAGCCATACTATGAGGGAGGGGATGGCGATTACCCCCCCTCAAAAAGCCTCTTTATTTGGTGAGATTAGAGGCTCTTGGGAAATTGCCAATTCGATGTGAAATTTTTCATACCAAAGGCCAAATGAGGGTTTTTTAAAAACAATCGTGATCATTTGCATGCCACAACCTTGAGTGGCTTTCTTCCTTAAAGGAGGATTTAACACACAATCCACAAGCCAACATGCTCATAATGCACCAAGAGAGCCACTTTTTAGACAACAAACCATGAGGAGAAGATGATTGGGCTCCACGCTTTGACTTTTCACACAAACATGGATGTGAAATTGGAAAAGTGGAGTGAAATTATTATTTTTTGTTGAGAAAAGGATTGAAGCAATCATTGCAAGATTAATACAATTTGTGCCAAAAATAGATCCATGAAGCAAGAAAACATGACTTGGATAATTATCATAACATGATGGGTTGATCGACTAAATTCATGACCTATCGAGAAAGGGAAAGCACTAAGAGTCTAAGCCAATAGATGACATGAATGAGAGTCACATTTTGGCCGTACAATCAAATAACTGTTGATATATTTGGGTAGTGATGTGTGTGAACATATTAGGACTCCTGGAGCACTTCTTTCCCTCTTTATGAGGTTTTTCTTAACCTGGCTTATATGCTTATTACCCTAATGGGCTACTTATCTTTGTACATTCTAGTGGTAATACATTCAGTATTGCGTGTTGTGCACCAAGCTTCTTCTTCTTCCTTGTGTTGTTCACATGGTTTTGCAGACCTCAAACTCCAACAATTGGTATCAAAGTAGGTCGTGCTTCATCTAGGGCGTTGTCGAAACCCCTCCGATCATAGTCTCAAAATCATTCTATGGTGTCGAAATCGTGATTTGAGCTTGTTTTTGCCTCCGAACTCACTATCACAGCACTTGTGTAGGTGATTTCGTCTTTTTGTGCCAAAGATATATACAGGTTTTGGTTCGCCAATATAAGAACCTTGAAGTTTGCTACAAGTTTAGCAGAACTCGAGAGGGTAGTTGTGTTCAACTTTTTGAGATACAATCATTTTTCTACATCAGGGTATTTTAGTCAGTGACCATGGCTGAAAGGAGTGATCTATTCTGTATGTTGGCTGTTGAGGATAAGTTGGAAGGTACCAATTACCCATTGTGGGCTTATATGATGCATCATGTATGGGTTGCAAAAGGAATGTGGATATTTTTCAAGGTGTCGAAAAACTTCCTATTACACCTACACATACAATTACTGAAGCTGACACAGATGGCGATATTCTTCATGTTCTTGTTCGTGCTGCACCTATTGTAGAGCAACTTCGTTGGGATGGTAGAGATGCTCAGAGACATGCATTGATAGACTTGTCTATCAAACATGCCATTATTCCTTATATTCGCTCTTGTAGAATAGCTAAGGATGCTTGGGATACACTTATCACTTTATATCAGGCAAGGAATGAGGCTCGTGTTGCTTACCTCCAAAAACAGTTGGAGAGTGAGCACATGAATGAAGGAGATTCCATAGATAATTTTTTGACAAAGATAAAAAATTTGAAGGAGCAGTTGATTTCTGTTGATGAAGTCTTGCCTGATAGTTCACTTGTGTAGATTGTTCTGAATGGTCTTGATTGCAAAAGAGGCAAAGAAGAAAGAGGCTGGAATGGTTGTTGCAGAGGCCTCTACACCCAAAATAGAGTGTGCTAATCTTGTGCAGAATGAAGAAGGGAATTTACTATTGTTTGCAGTTATGAACCATCTTCACATGAACAATGTATGTCTATAGTAGACTCCGATGTTTGGTACTTTGATAGTGGGGAAACCAAACATATTAACTCATAACACAATCTCTTCACTTCACTCAAGCCTGCCCCTGCAGGGAATATTGTCACATGCACCAACAAGTCCTCTTATCCTATCATGGGAGTTGGTAAGATCATTTTGACTACTGCTGATATAGTTCTTTTACATTATTAGATGCTTTATTTGTGCTAGGGATCAAGAAAAATCTGTTATCAGTTTCACCATTAGCCAAGATTGGCTTGGTCATGAAATTTGTTGATGACAGATATACAGTTCATTATGATTCAAATGGCAACATCATTATTACTTATGGAATTTTATGTAGTGGGCTGTATAAGCTCATAGATTATGCAAAATATGTGAATGATTCAGCATGTGTAGTTCAAGATTCTCAGATGCAAAGCTTTGGCATGCATGCTTTGTTCATATGAATTTTGCACGTTTGCTATGCATGTAGAAATCTGAAATGGTGTCCTCTTTGCTCAAACTTGAGGCACCTAGTGAATGTGTATGTGAAGTCTGTATTTTGGGCAAAATGTAGCATTTATCCTTCCCAAAAGATTGTTTAGTTCTAGCTACTCAGAAATTGCAGCTTGATCAGAGTGATGTTTGTGGTCATATGCACACATCTTCTTTTGGGAACTATCTTTACTTCGTGACTTTCATCGATGATTTTTTCAAGCATGCATGTGTATATCCATTGAAAACAAAGTCCGAAGTGTTTATGTGCTTCAAACAGTTTCTGGTTTTAGCTGAAAATATGTCAGCATGTAAAATGGGCACCCTCCATTTTGATTGAGGGGGGGGAATATATGTCTTTTGATTTTAATGCATTTTTGGTTGAACATGGGATAAAACATCAGTGTAGAGTGCTGTATACACCTCAACAAGTAGAGTTGCTAAAAGCAAGAGCAAGTCACTCATGGAGACGGTGAGGTGTATGGTCAAGAGTCAGACTTTACCACATAGTTTCTGGCTAGAGGCTGTTATGTGTGCAACATATTCACTTAACAGGTGTCCCACCAAAGCATTGCAGTCTATCGCTCCATATGAGGCTTGGCATGGTCGTGAGCCATATGTTGCTCACATGCATGTTTTTGGTTTTCTGGCATATGCGTTAATGCCTAAACAATAATGCAGGAAATTGGATGATGAAGTAGTGAAATGTATTTTAGTTGGATATACTTCTGAAAGCAAAGGCGATCATTTGTATCATGCATAGACTAAATGCATTTTGGTTAGCCGTGATGTTGTTTTTGTGGAAGATGCTATTCAACCATTACTTTCATGTACTAAGGAGAGATCAATTAGCTCCAACGACATGTATTACACTTTGCTGGCTCTTTTTACAAGTGGATATTCTAGTGCTGGTCCTAATGAGGCAAATTCTTAGCCTTTATAGGTTTCATGTGATGATGCAGATAATTCCATTTCTGATGTAGATTTACATGATGCACTTGTTGATGAGAGAGATGATATTGAGCAGGCAAAAAATATGCAAAAATGGCTAGTATAGACATTGCATAATAGCAAATTAGATGCACCTCTATCATATCATACTCATTTAGGCTCTCATAGTGCTTCTTTTGCATTAGATTACTACACTATGGCTACCTCGAGTCTTTGTGATGAGAATGAGCCTCTTTCATTTGATGAAGCACAAAATTCAAAAAATTGGATGGCTACTATGCAATCAGAATATGATGCTATCATGAAAAATGGTACCTGGTCTCTATGTGACTCGCCTCCTAGCAAGAAGACCATTAGCACTAAGTGGGTATACAAGATGAAGCATAAGCCTGATGGAATAGTTGACAGGTATAAGGCTAGGCTTATTGCAAAGGGTTATGCTTAGGAAATAGGCATTGATTTTGATGAGAGCTTTGCTCCTACATGCTAAATGACTACTATTTGTAGCATTTGTGCACTTGCAGCTCATCATGCTTAGAATGTACATCAATTAGACATTAAAACTACATTACTGAATGGTGATTTGCATGAAGAAGTGCATGTTTTTCAGCCTCGTGGCTTTGTGCAGAAAGGGCATGAAAACTAGGTGTGCAGCTTAAAGAAGGCATTATATGGTTTAAAGCAAGCACCATGTGCTTGATATGAAAAGATACATGCCTATCTGATTGCACATGGTTTCGAGAACAGTCCAAATGAAAGCACCTTATATGTTAAGCATGCAAATGATGTGCTTCTGATCATTATTGTCTATGTTGATGACATGCTGTTCACTTGTCCTCATGAGAAGCGTATTGCTGAATTTAAGGATGCTTTGCATGCCTCATTTGAGATGTCAGATTTGGGACATTTGCATCATTATTTGGCATTCAATTTATGCAAGTTGATGGTGGAATAAGTTTGTGTCTAACAAAATATATTAACACATTATTGTAGTGTTTTGGCCTTGAAGACTACAAATCTATTACCACTCCCATGGAGACAGGTTTATGGTTGAGTCTTCATGATGCTGGACATGCATTTTATGTTGTTCTCTATCAACAGGCTGTTGGATGCTTGATTTACTTATGCATTACTTGGCCAGATATTCAGTTTGCTGTCTCACATATGAGCAGGTTTATGCATTTCCCAAGTGTCAAGCATTGGCAGGCGGTTAAGCGCATCTTTTGCTACTTGAGTGGTACTTGGCTGCTTGCATTGTTTTATCCCAAGGGGGGATCACTAGCGCCATATTTACATGCTTTCGTTAACTCTAATTGGGTTTGTTGCTATGACATTCATGTGTCCACTAGTGGCTTTTGCTTCATGCTTGGTAGCTCATGTACATCTTTGTTGAGCAAGAAGCAACATACTGTGGTGACTTCTAGTTGTGAGGCTGAGTATAGGGAAGCTTTCATAGCGACTCTTGAGTGTGTGTGGCTCAGATTCCTTATGGCTGATTTGGGTGTTGGTTAGTCTTCTGCCACCCATCTTCACTGACAGTCAGAGCGCATTGGCAGTTGCAAGGAACCATGTGTTCCATGCTCGCCCTAAGCACATTGAGGTGCATTATCATTATGTCAGGGAGAGGTTCTCTGCTTGAGATATCAATTTCGTATATGTGCCCACAAAGGAGAACATTGCAGACCTTTTCACAAAGGCTCTGCCTAGGGAGAAGTTTGAAGCTTTCCACAAAGCTTTGGGCCTACTTCCTTTTGTGGATTGATTCCACATAGCTTGACACTTCCTTATACATGAGTGCCAACTCCTTGTTCACTGCATCACTCCCAGGCGGGATTGGTTGATATATTTAGGTAGTGATGTGTTTGAACAAACTAGGACTGCCGATGCACTTTTTCCCCTCTTTAGGAGCTCCCCCCCCCCCCCCCCCCCCCCTTGTATATATGCCTATTACCCCAATGGGCTACTTATCTTTGTACATTCTAGTGATAATACATTCAATTATTGTATGTTGTGTTCCAAGCTTCTTCTTCTTCCTTGTGCTATTTGCGTGCTTCCACAGACCTCAAACTCTAACAATCACATATGCCAATTTATAATCACTTCAAGTACAATAAAAGATTGTGCTCAAATTGCATATGTTGATTTATCTTCAATGCTCCTACAAGGATATGATTGTAGATGATGATCGATTATCATGAATTTATGAGGTGATTGATGTGTATACAAATAAGAAATGATTGCCCTTGAAAGCCTTAAGATCATGCACCTGATTCAAATTTACTTGACAATAAATGTATATCCTTGTGTATCATGAAAGAATATCAATGCTCATCAGTAGGACACTCAACAATTAAGCTGTACAACTAGACCCCAAATGACAAGCTCTGCCTGTCATTGCCACCAAGCATGGGCTCTCGTTATGCCAATCCAATACAAATCCCTTTTGGGTTGGTAGATTAGTTTCCGTCACTCGATATATCCTTCATCCTATGGACTTTTTTCATGCGTCTCTATCATTTTCAATATTAATCTCTTTCACACGATTCACTCCCAATGTCTCTAATTGTTTCTTTTTATACATAAAAAAATTATTGAAATCTATAGGAAAGATTGTTTGCATGTGAAACAAATCATTGACCATGGCATGATGCGTGGAGTGCATCAACAAATTTGATTTTTATAAGCCTGGATGAAAATATTTGAGTGATGAAGAAATGTTAGATCAATGTTATCTTGGAGGCTTATTGTTGATATATTTAGGTAGTGATGTTTGTGAACACACTAGGACGACGGGGAAAATTTTTTCCCTCTTTAGGAGGTTTTCCCTCGGCTTGTATATATGCCTGTTACCCTAATGGGCTACTAATCTTTGTACATTCTCTTGGTGATACATTCATTATTGTCTGATGTGCTCCAAGCTTCTTCTTCTTCCTTGTGCTGTTTGTGTGCTTTTGTAGATCTCGAACTCCAACAATTGGTATCAGAGCATGTCACCGCTTCATCTAGGGAACCATCGACATCCCTTCAATCATAATCTCAAAATCGCACAAAAATTGGTGAGCATACTCAGGGCAATTTGAACTCGTTTCCGCCTCCAAACGCACTATTGTAGCGCTTGTGCATGCAGTTTTGTCTTTTTGTGCCAAAGATATATACACGTTTTGGTTCGCCAATATAAGCATCTCGAAGTCTGCTACAGGTTTAACAGAACTTGATAGGGCAATTTTGCTCAACTTTTTGAGATATAGTCATTTTTCTACATTAGGGTATTTTACTTAGTGGTCACGGTTGAAAGCAATGATGTATTCCGTATATTGGCTGTTGAGGATAATTTGGATGGTACCAATTACCCATCATGGGCTTATCTGATGCGTCATGTATTGGTTGCAAAAGGAGTGTGGAATATTGTGCAGGGTGTTGAAAAATGTCCTATTACACCTGTAAGCATAGTTGCTGAAGGTGATGCAGACGACATTGAAGATGATGATATTCTTCATGTTCCTGTTTGTGTTGCGGTTCCTACTGCACCTATTATAGAGCGAATTTTTTTGAATGGCAAAGATGCTCAGACACATGCATTAATAGACTTGTTTGTTAAACATGCCAAAATTCCTCACATTTGCTCTTGCAGAATAGCTAAGGATGCTTGGGATACACTTATCACTTTATACCCGACAAGGAATGAGGCTCCTGTTGCTTACCTCTAAAAAAGTTGGAGACTGAGCACATGAATGAAGGAGATTACATGGACATTTTTCTGACAAAGATCAAAGATTGAATTCTGCTGATGAAGTCTTGCCTGATAGTTCACTTGTGCAGACTGTTCTGAATGGTCTTCTTGATTCATATCAGAGTTTTGCTTCTACTCTTCGATTGATGATCAAAGGAAATCCAAATGCCTTCACATTTGAGGAGTTAGTCTGTATTCTATTGCAGGAAGATCAGTCTAGGAAGAATAGGTCCATTACGCATGTTGCAAATCAAGCTTTCCTAGCTAGTCAGAAGGGCAAAGGTAAATGGAGCTCTTCTACTAGTAAGAAAAAATTGCTAATTCTGCACAATCAAAGAAGGATGATAGAGAGGAGAAGAAAATAGAAAAGAAAAAATTATTTTGCAAATACTATAAAGGAAATGATCATGTCATAAAGAGTTTTCCAAAACTGTCTACAAAAGAGGCAAGGAAGAAAGAGCCTAGAATGGTTGTTGCAGAGGCCTCTACACCCAAAACAGAGTCTGCTAATCTTGGGCAGAATGAACGATGGATATTTACCATTGTTTATAGTTATGACCCATCTTCTCATGAACACCATATGTTTGCAGTAGACTAAGATGTTTGGTACTTTGATAGTGGGGCAACCAAACATATTACCTCACAGTGCAGTTTCTTCACTTCCCTCGAGCTTGCCCCTACATGGAATACTATCACATGTGCCAACAACTCCTCTTATCCTATTATGGGAGTTGGCAAGATCATTATGAATACTATTGATAGTAGTTCTTTTGCATTGTCAGATGTTTTATTTGTGCCAAGGATCAAGAAAAATCTGTTATCAGTTTTAGCATTAGCCAAGATTGGTTTGGTCGTGAAATTTGTTGATAATAGATGTACCATTCATGATCATCAAATGGCGACATCATTATTGCTTCTGGCATTTTATGTCATGGGCTGTCATAGATTATGCAAAATCTGTGAATGATTCAACATGTGCAGTTCAAGATTCTCAGGCTATGTCACATGCAAAGCTTTGGCATGCACGCTTTGGTCATCTGAATTTTGCTAGTTTACTACGCTTGCAGAAATCTAAAATGGTGTCCTCTTTGCCCAAACTTGAGGCATCTAGTAAACATGTAAGTGAAGGCTGTATTTTGTGCAAAATGCAGCATTCCTCCGTCCCAAACGATGGTTCAGTTCGAGCTACTCAAAAATTAAAACTTATTCATAGTGATATCTGTGGTCCTATGCAGACACCTTCTTTTGGGAACTATCATTACTTCATGACTTTCATTGATGATTTTTTTATATCCATTGAAATCAAACTCCGAGATGTTTATGTGCTTCAAATAGTTTCTGGTTTTGGCTGAAAATCTATCATCATGTAAAGTGGGCACCCTCCATTCTGATTGAGGGAGAAAATATATGTTTTGTGATTTTAATGCATTTTTGGCTGAACGTGGGATAAAACGTCAGTGTAAAGTTCCATATACACTTCAAAAGAATGGGTTTGTTGAAGGGAAGAACAGGTAACTCATGGAGATGGTGAGGTGTATGATCAAGAGTCAGGCTTTACCACATAGTTTTTGGCTTGATGCTATTATGTGTGCAACATATCTACTTAACAGGTTTCCCACTAAAGCATTGCACTCTATCATTCCACATGAGGCTTGGAATGGTCACAAGCCATTTGTTTCTCACCTGCGTGTTTTTGGTTGTCTGTCATATGCATTAGTGCTTGAACAACAAAGTAGAAAATTGGATGATAAAGCGTTGAAATCTATTTTTGTTGAGTATAGTTCTGAAAACAAATGCTATCATTTATATCATCCACAGACTAAATGCATTTTGGTTAGTCATGATGTTTTTTTTTGAAAGAGGATGATTGACCCCAATCAAATGAGGAAAAGAAATTCATGAACATAATTCCTTACATCCATTATTGTACATAGATTCTGATTATGCTGGTTGTATAGACAATCATAAGTCTACATCAAGGTACATTTTTCATTTTGTTGGAGGTGCTATGTCTTGGAGATCTCATCTTCAAGAATGTACAATTGTTTCCACCATAGAAACAAAGAATGTTGTAGCAAGTGAGGCATGTAAGGAAGCATTGTGGCTTTCTCATCTTGCTTGTGATATGGATCTACCTCAGCATGTACCTGATTTGCTCAATGATAGTCAGAGTGCCATTGCACTGGCTAAGAATCTGATCCATCATGCAAAGACCAAGCACATTGAGGTGCGGTATCACTTCATTAGAGACTACTTATCAACTGAGCATATTATTCTTGAGAAGGTTCATACTTGAGATGATGCTACAAATGCTTTAACTAAAGCTCTACCACAAGATAGCTTTTGACACTATTGTCACTTGATGGGGGTTACTTGATTCATGAACTTACACAATTACTTGTATACTGTGTATGTGTGGCATGCCCATTAGGTGGGAGGGATAGTTTGTATACTTACACTCAGGTATTTTTTTATCGTTCTTTAATTTTCTCCCATAGTCACTTTGGCCATATTGGCCTTTAGTGGGAGATTGTCCGTGTGAAAAGCCAAATGGCCATTTGACACTTTTGTATATGTTCTTTAATAAAACATATAGTGGCTTGGTCAGCCACAAACTCTAAGTTTGATCGCATTTGTTTGACCATTCTTTTCCTTGTTCTTACTCTTGCCACATTGCTAATTCTTTCCTTGGTATGAATCATGAACATTATATGCACCTCTACTCTGAGTGCCAACCATATATTTTCTACAAATCTCCTCACTCAAGAGTGCTCCACATATGTCATCATAGACTATTGCTAATACTTGTGCAAAAAGTATCCCATGACAATGGCAAGTTAACAACAAGACTACTTTCATTTAATTATCAATCTCCATTTTTTGAGCCTATAACTAAGAGAATATAGAATCAAGCTCATTTAGATGAGCAACAACACTATCTGTGTCCATGCAAAGGTCATATAACTTTGTCATCAAGTGCACTTTATTTGATGCCGTTTCTTTCTCATATGTATTGCATAACTTCTTCCAAAGCTTATGTGCACTTTCATAGTCCAATATTGTAAAGTAAACATTATGTGCCAGATGCAATCAAATGGTAGACCTAGTTGTCTCATCCAACTCATCCCAATCATCTTCATCCATGTTGGCAGGCTTCTTTGAGATTCCATTTGCAGACTTCCATTGTCTCCTCTTAATCAACATATCTTTAATATGATTTTTCCATAGATCAAAGTTTGTGCCATCAAGTTTTTGGATCTCAAAATGTTCTTTGCCCTACAAGTTATAGCTCCTCCTAAGAACACTAGCACTAGACCCTGATCCACATGACTGTTGGAGTTAGACATCTGCGGAAGCACGTGAAGAGCGCAAGGAAGAAGAAGAAGCTTGGAGCACAACACACAATACTAAATGTATTACTAGAGAATGTACAAAGATAAGTAGCCCATTAGGGAAATAGGCCTATATACAAGCCGGGGGGAAAAAACCTCCTAAAGAGGGAAAAAAGTGCCCCGGTGTTCCTAGAGTGCTCACACACCTTACTACCTAAATATATTAACAAATCCCCCCTAGGAGTGATGCGGTGAACAAGTAGCTGGCACTCATGTATAAGGAAGTGCCAAGCTATGTGGAAATCACCCCACAAAAGGAAGTAAGCCCAAAGCTTTGCGGAAAGCTTCAAACTTCTCCCTAGGCAGAGCCTTCGTGAAAAGGTCAGCAATGTTCTCCTACGTGGGCACATATGCCAAGCTGATCTCCCCAGCAGATAACCTCTCCTTGACATAATGATAATGCACCTCAATGTGCTTAGTGCGAGAATTGAACACAGGGTTCCTCACAACTGCCAATGCACTCTGACTGTCAGTGAAGATGGTGGTGGCAGAAGACTGACCAACACCCAAATCAGCCATAAGGTTTTTGAGCCACACACACTCAATAGTAACTGTGAAAGCTGCCCTATACTCAACCTCACAACTGGAAGTGGCCACAGTATGCTGCTTCTTGCTCAACCAAGATATACATGAGCTACCAAGCATGAAGCAAAAGCCACTAGTGGACACACGAGTGTCATAGCAACCAGCCCAGCCTGAGTCAGAAAAAGCATGCAAATCTGGCGGTAGTGATCCCCCCTTGGGATAAAACAACCCAAGTAACCGAGTACCACTCAAGTAGCAAAAGATGTGCTTAACCACCTGCCAATGCTTGACACCTGGGCAATGCATAAACCTGCTCATCTGTGAGACAAGAAATTGAATATCTGGCCGAGTAATGCATAAGTAAATCAAGCATCCAACAGCCTGCTGATAGAGGAAAACATCAAACGCATCTCCAACATCATCAAGACTCAATCGTAAACCTATTTCCATAGGAGTGGCAATAGGCTTACAGTCTTCAAGGCCAAAACTCTGCAGTAATGTGTCAATATATTTCGTTTGACACAAAGCCATTCCACCATCAACTTGCATAAACTGAATGCCCAAATAGTGATGCAAATGCCCCAAATTAGACATCTCAAATGAGGCATGCAAATCAGCCTTAAAATCAGCAATATGCTTCTCAATAGGACCAGTGAGGAGCATGTCATCAACATAGACAACAATGATTAGAAGCATATCATTAGCACGCATAACATATAAGGTGCTTTCAGTTGGACTATTCTCAAAACCATGTGCAATCAGATAGGCATGTATCTTCTCATACCAAGCATGTGGTGCTTGCTTTAAACCATATAATGCCTTCTTTAACCTGCACACCTGGTTTTCATGCCCTTTCTGCACAAAGCCACGGGGCTAAAAAACATACACTTCTTCATGCAAGTCACCATTCAGAAATGCATTTTTAATGTCCAATTGATGTACATTCCAACCATGATGGGCTACAAGTGCATAGATGCTCTGAATAGTAGTCATACGGGATGTAGGTGCAAAGTGTTGAAATAACAAATGAATACTCCTACTCTACTCACATACATAAAAATAACAAGCTATGGAGGAAGGAACAAAAGATAACAAAACATGATGAATTCAATGAAATGGAAATGAGTTACATAAGATGCTCTATGAGCATGAAGACTCAATGAGGGGAGTGAAGGCACTCTAGCCAAGATCTTGAGTGAATGGCTCGTGAGGAGTGAAGGGAGGCCTTGCTTATATGGAGTTTGGGAGAATTCCCTTGCATGTGGGATATATGTGCTTGTATGAGAATAAAAGTGAGTTGGGACAAAAGGGTGGAGCATGGAACTCTCAACACCCCACCTCCATGTGATGACCCTTTTGTTTTTAATGTGGGGGACTAGTGACATGTGGGATAACTTAGTCCATTGGTTTTTAGGATCTAAGGACATATGGGATCCTTAGACATAAATTGGACATATGGGATCCAAGGTTGGGACATATGGCACTCCCTTGGTTTTTAGTTCCATGGACATATGGGATCCATGGTATTTCTGTTGGGATCTAGGGAGATATGGGATCCCTAGACATATAAAGGGTTTACATCATGGGGTAGGCAGTGCTTATGGAACCATTTGCCATCTCCTTTTGCTTTGTGCTTGGTTGTTCACTTCCTTTAATTTGTTTTGTAGAGGTCTTTGTGTGAGGGGCCTTTGTCATCCTTTCCTTATTCTCTATCTTTCTTTCTATGTGTCATGCGAAAGCATAGAAGTCTAGAGCATAGCGACGATTTCACTCACACTATTACTGATGCACATTATCTCTGTGTCTTGGCAAGGAGATCAGGTAGCGCAATGGAATAGCCCCGTGGACTGTGCAAATGCATTAGGTATTGGTACAAGTGAATCTGGTTGATAATCTCTGTTTTGGTGCTTCTCTCTCCATGAGGAAGCGCTGAGTTTTATTGCTGCAACATCCAACAACTATGGCTACTGCATGTACTTTTGGTGAAGGGTTTCACAATGGCTTTTCTATTGCATGCTTCAATCCTGTCCATCGCTTTGTAACACGCATCATGGTGGCCAGACATTGACAAAACTTCAATTTAACGAGAAATGCACCTTAGCTAGATGTGCTACAACTCCAATTCCTGAAGCACCTCATTCCTAGTTAGGTGCTAATATTCCTTCACTTGCCAAATCTCTACATTCCCGTCCTTGGGGCAGCTCATCTCCACGAAACTAAAGAAATTGACATAGAAGTCGGCCATGCGAGGTCGAGAAGGCATTGGCTCTCATTCGCCTCTATCTTCCTAGCTTTCATAGTGCTTCCACGCGTCCAGGCTTCTCCGTTTGCAGCAACTCTTTGAGCTCCTGGCTTCTGAATGAAGTTTTCATCCGAGCATGCAAGCCTAGATAGCCTTAACAGTACAGACACCATTGCAGTAGCTGTTGCAAGTGGGAAGTGTTAAAAGTGCTTTAGTAAGCCACTTTTAATCTCCTTTCTGGGTTCTTGGGGATGGACAGGGGTCTGACAGTACAAAGGCCCTTTGTTTAATTTTCCCAATTCAACACTCAACTGAATGGTTAACTATCTTCGATTCAACGATTATCACTACGCAATACATTTATCACGCAATTAACAACTACGAATTCGCACAGACTTATTAATGTTAACGTAGCGTTACTGTGTTTAATGATTATTTACTGTAACTTAATAAACAGAATACAATACTTAGGATTTCTGCAATTCTGCAACACAGCACTCCAGCGTCGTCGCCCAGACAGACAGTCTGGCGATCCTCTTTCCCGCGCTGAACACCATGCTTGCCTTTTCATTAATCAATAGAAAGTTACATCTGTTTGCTACGCCTTTTCGGTGCGTGCGAATATGAAAAATAAAATTATATATCCAATCCGGCCGATCAACACTGGCACGTACGGTGGACTCGAACCCAAAAAGGAAAATACAATCAAGGCTCATCAATAATGCCTTGTATATACAAGGTTCTGGCTAGTTTAAAAGTGTGAGTGATCTTCTGCTTTAATGAGTCTAGCATAGTCTTCAAAATGTCCGGCTCGACTAGTTGTGCATCAGTTTGAACCGAACTAGCAGCAACTACCTGACTCATCAGCAATTCTGTTTGCGTCTGCAAAAATTTTTCTTGAAGATGAAAATCGTTGGCTAATGCAGCATCTCGTCTGAGCTTCATATCGGCGATCTCTGCATCAATTCTGGAAAGCCTATCAGCTTGAGCACCTAATTGTTTCTCTCGTCTTTGAAACTGCATCGTCTTATAATAAGCTTCATGCTCTTGTTTAAGCATTGCTATCTCCTTCTTTAACTGTATAGTCCGGCCAATTTTCGCTTCTAATTCACAACCTTTCTGAAAAAGATCTTCGAACATATGCTTTAACTCTGCAGTAGATTGCATGGCCAGGTCGGCCATTTCCTGTCCTTTTTGTTCCACCAGAGCAAGGTCCGCGTGTGTTTCCTCCAACAAATTGCTGAGCACAACACGAGCATCTTCTTTATCACACACCATTTGTTCTAGTTGGACTATTTCCTCATCACGCGTAGCTAGGAGAACGGTCTTCTCCTTCAACTCAACAAGTGCGTTGTCTCATTGGGCAATCAGATTATCTTGGTCTGGCTAACCGTTCTTGGAGTTGCTGAAGCTGAATCTGCAGTGCGTGATTCTCTGCTTTGACCGCAATGGCTTCTTCCTAGACTTCTTCCTGGAGTGGGGCAATATCGGCTTCGAGCAAGTCAACTTGACCCTGCAATTCCTGCTGAATGTGTTGAGTGGCTAGCTTCATTTGTAGAGGCAATTGCTTGGAGAATTGGATTAGAAGCTGGCCCATCGATGCCAGTTCCATGAACATAACTTCTGGGGGAGGAAGAGAAGGAGGGGGTTGTGATGATGAGGCAGAGAGTAGATGAGGGGAGGGTGGTGGAGAGTAGTCACGAGAAGATAAGTGAGGTGTTAATGCCGCACGAATGGCATTGGAGGGTTCACTGGGAAGAACAGCAACATGCTCAAAACTAGTAGTTGGCGGAGGAAGAGGGAGAAGAGTGGTGGGTACCAAAACTATTCCGGTCTCAATCGAATTACCTTCCACAGCAGCTTTAGTAACAACCTCAGCAGTGCCAGTCACTTCCTTGATTGCATCTGCTTCGACAATGACTGCATCTGTTTGGACCATGACTGCATCTGCTTTGGCTACAACGGTTGGTGATGAGGGGGATTGACAATCCATACCCCTAGTAGCGTCTTCGATCTCCTTTATAGCCTCCACATCCGGGTGATGAGATTCCTCCCGGGATGAGACTTCAACGACATCTTCCATGACAGTATCTTGGTCTGGCTGCTTGAGAGAAGAGGATGGGACGGATTCAACCTGTAAGGAGGTGATACCTCAACTTCGTGGCCCGCAGTGGAACCCTGTACTTGACTCTGGGAGGGACTAACACGTCTACATTTGCGTTGAAAGAATTGAAGCAAATCTTCATCGTAATCATCTTCAATCATCTGAGTAGATTCTTCATGTCGCAGCATGGTGGTCGGAGGTGGTTGCACGTCTTGGAGCACCGGAAAGAGGAAGGTTAGGATATGGGGTAAGCGTGTGCGAGGGATGTCATTCTTGGCGATTTGTTTTGTAACTGCTATGCATTCACGGTGAATGCGCCTAAAGAAAAATGACGTGAAATTCACAGGTTCATGGGAAGCCATATCTATCATAGAATAAAAGGGTCGGGATATACCATAGGTGCATTTTTGCAAATTTAGCGCGGCGACAAGGAATTGTAGAGCAGTACGCTCTGGTTCTGGGTGACAAAGGATGGCAAACTCATTAGATGAGTGCCGAGGAAACAGTTCCTTCATGGTGGCAAGAGGAAGGAGCGGTCCATTCTCCAATCCTTCCTGAGGGAGTCGGAATCCCTCAGCAAACGTATGGAGAGTGATCACTACATGAGGGTTTAAACATGTAACTGATCAACACTGCTCTGTAGCAGGTGTGGCGGCGATAGCAGAAATAATCTGCGCATGGAACGAATGACACTCCACTGAATGCAAGGCAATTCAATGAAGGTCAGCAATCCTCGAGCGCGCAAGTACTCACTCACATCTGGAGTGACACCTGTTGCCAACTGAAAAGTGGTGGGTCCCACCTGTTCAGCAATCTGGTATGGTCCAAACCATCGTAACTTAAATTTTTCGACAAAGCGATTGGCTTTAGCATTATAAAATAAAACGAGTTGGCCAATCATGAAGACAAGGGTTTTTAGAAAGCGATCATGAGTACGGGCTTGGCGTAGCTGAGCTTCTTGAAGAATCACGAAGCTTTCCCAGCGTTGTTCATCCAATGATCTGAGAACATCCAACCGAAATGGAAAAGATTCTTTCGGTAGCAATTTCTGAGATAAGGCTACTCGCAGGCTCGGCACCACCACTTCCATTGGCGCAATAGCCTCCAGTCCATAAGCAAGTTTAAATGGAGTCATTCCGGTAGCCACTTTATACGTGGTCTGGTATGCCCACAAAACGGCAGGTACGAGCTGGTCCCATCGTTCCAGACACTCCAGGATCAGTTTCCGGAGAATGTTCAGCAGAGTCTTATTAGTGCTTTCGGCAAGCCCATTGGCATGTGGATAATAAGGCGAGCTGAATTTGTGCACAATCTGGAAAGTCTGAGTCAGCACTTGCATTAAATTGTTTGCAAAATGTGTACCCTAGTCCGTCACTATTTCTAGAGGTAATCCATATCGAGGGAAGACATCCTTCATCAAGCATTTGGCCATCGAAAGTGCTGTGGCAGAACGTAAAGCCCAAGCTTCCGCCCACCTAGTGGCATAATTGTACAGGTCAAAATATATCGGTTGTTGGTGAGGGTCGCTGGGGGTGAAATTGGGGCAATGAAATATAAGCCCCACTTCTGAAAGGGCTCCAGAGGTAAGACGGGTTGAAGGGGAAAGAAGTGTCGCTGCAAGGGCTATCTAGACCGTTGATAGACATCACAATGCTGCATAAATTTAACAACATCTCTTTAAATTGTAGGCCACCATAACCCACTTTGTAGGATTTTGCGATGAGTGAGATCAGCTGCGAAGTGTCCTCCAGTGGGTGATGAGTGGGCCATAGCAATAACTGATGCCGATTCATGTGGAGGGATACATCTGAGCAGGACACCAGTATGATCTATGTAATACAATTGACCCACAATCAACCAAAATCGTCGACTGTAAACTGCAATTTTCTGACGCAGAGGAGCGGGAGTATTGGGAGGGAGACAACCATCAGTAAGAAAAGTCATTAACGTATCATAGTATGCACGAGCCACAGGAAGTTCTGCAGATTCGTCAAGAGATGGCTCGGTTACGTAAATAGCCGGCCTTGTGTCATCAACACCTACCGGAGTCTCACCGGA
The DNA here is from genome assembly GCA_020310875.1 of Ceratopteris richardii. Classification (NCBI taxonomy): domain Eukaryota; kingdom Viridiplantae; phylum Streptophyta; class Polypodiopsida; order Polypodiales; family Pteridaceae; genus Ceratopteris; species Ceratopteris richardii. The sequence continues at coordinate 29,404,881 of CM035414.1, read as the reverse complement.
ATCCAGGCGAGATAAAAAGTCCGCCAAGACATGTGCCGTACCTGGTCGGTGGACAACTTCATAATCAAACTCCTGTAATAGTAAAACCCATCGTGCAAGTCTGCCACCTAAATGTTGTTGCCGAACCAAATACACCAGTGCGGCATGATCCACATGGAAAGTGAATTTTCATCCCAGCAAATAATGCCGAAACTTCTTAACAGAGTATACCAAACCAAGACACTCTCGTTCAGTCACAGAGTAATTCCTCTCGGCAGGAGCTAATCGGCGGCTCACATAGTACACAGGCCAAAACCATTTGTCGGTTTGTTGCATCAGCACACTGCCAATCGCTATGTTTGATGCATCCATAAATACATGGAATGGACATTCCCAATCAGGCGGTTGCAAGATCGGAGCCTGCTTCAATAAGACCTTCAAACGATCAAATGCAAGTTGACACTCATTAGTCCATTCATACTTCCACGGGGTGCTGGTCATAAGTCGGTTAAGTGGCGTCGCTAAATGAGCCAGCCATCGTAAGTGTCGGCCATGCCACCTAACCTGGCCAAGGAATTGCATAACTTCTTTCGGTGTCTTCGGGACCGGTGCCTCCAACATGGCCGCCACCTTATCAGGATCTACCTGTATTCCTTGTTTGGAGATGATATGACTGAGCAGCTTTCCATAGGAGACCGCAAAAACTGATTTGGTAGGATTCAAACATAGTCGGTACTCTCGGCACTTTTGAAAGCAACACGGTAAATGATACAAGTGTGCTGAAGTGTCACCAAACAATGAAAAATCATCCAAATAAACTTGCATAAACGTTGTCAGGTAAGGTGAGAACACTTCCTGCATACATCTTTGGAAGGTGCTCGGGGCATTCCGTAAACCAAACCACATTACGGTACAGGCATAGACACCCCAGTTGGTGATGAATGCTGTCTTTGGTATATCCTATTCCGCCATCCTCACTTGATTGTATCCACTGTAGCCATCCAGGAAAGAATACATTTTGTGACTTGCTACCTCATCAAGCATTGTATCTAGAAAAGGAAGAGGGAACAGATATGGTACGGTGGCTGCGTTAAGCTTCTGGTAGTCGACACAAATGCGTAACTGTTTATTTTTCTTCGGTACGATCACTATTGGCGAGATCCACTCTGCATGTTCAATGGAACAATGAATCCAACCTTCAGCAAGCGATCTAACTCTGCTTTTACCTGGGTTGTATAATGCAGATTCATCCAGTAGCTGGCTTGCTTGAAGGGTCACGCATCTCGCTTCAGCACCACCCGGTGTTGATAAATTCGTGGGTCAAGACCCTTCATGTCTCTATAATCCCAAGCGAAGACATCTGAGAATTCGCGCAGGAGTTGCACCAAATCGTCCTGGAAGTTATCTACTAATCCTGCCTTAATTTTGACTGGTTTTGGGTTAACCGTATCTCCCAAATTGTACGTGACCAACTGATCCTCCGGTACATAGAACTGTCGGGGCTTTGCCAAATCATCAGCTGGCTGCAACAGTTGTTGGAAGGTCGATTCATCCATAGTTATGCCATCATCTGCTTCTGCTTCTCTGGTCATTGGTACGACCGTACAAGCTGTCGGACTCCACTTATCTGCTACCGACTGTAAGTCTATAATACCTAATGGGATAAGGTCCTTATTGGTCTTGAGGAAAGCCTCCTCCTCCTCAATCAGATAGCCCATCCAACATATGGACTGGCTCTGCTACATATGGGCGTACGTGTAAATCACAAGGTTGCATATCATCCAATGTAACGACATATTTTCGGTGATTATTTTTAAAAATTAACTCTTGAGCTGACCAATCTTGCATGACTTTGGCTTGCTTTAGCCATGGTCGACCGAAGAGTAAGTTGTAGTGGAGGCTAGATTCAGGTAACTCCAAGACTACAAAAGTCATTTTAAATGTAGTTCCCTGCAAGGTTATAGGAATGTTACATACTAGTCCCACCGGATGGACTCGGGATTGGACCGCCATTCGCACAAAGAACTGCACTGGTTCAATTTGGGTCCAACCCAGTTTCTTACAAAGTGCAGCTATCGCAATATTCACGCCAGACCCGCCATCAATTAAAAATTGTGTGATCTTCTGGCTTTTATACCAAATGGTGATCAATGGTACCGTATGATCCACCGTGGGATCCATCTCGAGTTGTATGGTCGCAGTTGCCGGAATACAAGAAGGTCTAGGGCTGACCTGCTGTTGAAATTGCTATCTGACACTAGGAACGAGGGCGAGTAATTGACCCTGAGGAAGTGTGATTGAGGCCTTAGATATAATGTCCCATACCTAGTCTGTTTGTGCTAATGTCATCACCGCCTCGGGTTGTAATCCTGATGTTGCCGGGGCAGAATTCTATACATTCGGTCTTGCATTTGGCAGAGGAGGCTGAGTTATCAGAACTGGATGAGGGAACAACGTCGACTCCTTAGTTGTCCATTGACTGGCCTTGGTAAAAACCCACTGTTGCTCACGAATTCCGGGCTGGAAAACTTCAGCTGCTGGTTGCAATTGTTTTCCCGATCTTGTCTGTACTACGACTGCTTGTGAATCAACCGGGGAAATATAAACCATATTTATCATCGGATTTTGTCTTTCCTTCTTTCTTTTATCATATTCTGCAGCTTCTTTATACAATCTACGAATATGCCCAACCTCGCCGCAGAAATGGCATCGAGGAGGTGGAAGAGAGGTACCTTCAGCCGATGTACCCGCATGCCATCGATTTTGATTGAAATTGTTACTTCTCGGCCCCCGATAGTTCTTGTATCCCTGCTGCTGGTTGGTTCGCAACTGTGGTGGTACATAATGGGTGCGTGGCTGCCCCTACTCATGTATTATGGTGTTTACTGCCGCTCTTCCCTGTACCTTTGCATTGTATGCACAGGTTTCTGTTGAGTGCCCTATCGTGTTACAAATGGCGCAATACATTTGGTTGAGCACACATGTGGTACTGGTGTGACCGAGATTCTTACACTTAGTACAGTACACTTGTTTGGACGGATCCTCGGTCACGTTCTTACTTGCTTTCAACCATTCCAGATCCTCCGTAAACCCTCCAACTTTGTGCTCCAACTGTAAGGCCATTGCAATGACAACATCCAATGTCATTCCGCCCACACAGCGAATGATCATGATTTGTTATAACTGTGGATTCAAGCCGTTGATAAACCATTGTGTTATGACATCATTTGGCAGGTTGGCATACACCGGTGGCAGCTGCCTCAAGTGAGTTCTGAATAGTGTTGCATACTCCTGGACACTCTGGTGTGGTTTCTACCGATTGTTCTGCAAATAGTCAAAAATTTCTCCAGGGTTCTTCTTCAAATGAAACCTCTGCAGGAACGCATCCCTCACATCATCATAATTACCGAAATGATTAATATCATATTCTGTCAGCCACCTTGCTACTTCATTAACCGATGTGGCCTGAAACACGATGGCCTTGTACGCCGGATCTGGTGGGTGGTTCAATACTGCATAACTGATTTCAAATGTGCGAACATGTGCATCGGGGTCATCCCCGGAAATCCACCGAATTTCGTATAAGTCATTGTTGTTGTTGTTGTTGTTATTGTTGCTATTGTTGTTGGCCAGAAGTACTCATGGTTCCTGTTTGTGGAAGTATTACTCCTTGTGTTTGACCACTTTCCGCTGCCGAATGCTTGTCGAAGATGCCCGAACTGGCACCCAATTCAATCGCAGTGCCACTGGATGACGCCGAGGTTTCACTGAAAAGCGCTGATTCTTCACCAAAAAACGTGGATCCCTTACCCAGGAGCGTGGAGCCTTCACTGAAAAATGTGGATCCTTCACCGTAAAGTACCGGATGTGCACCCGAAAACAATGAACTTCCACCAGAGAGAACCGAACGCTCACCGAAAAGCCACCAATGATCACTAATAGATACCGGCCTATCTCCACGCTGGGTCGATGTACACCCAGTCACTGGTGAATTGTCTTCTGAACGCAAGGAAGTATCACCGGAACAGACCGGAGTGGTACCGGAACACACCGGAATTGCACCGGAATGGGTACCTGTTTCTAGCCGTGAACTGTCTTCTTCTGTACTTGCTTGTCCTTCACTTCTGCTACCTAGGAGTGTTCCTAATACACTAGGGATTGTCCACGGATGTTGATCGCTTTTGTACTTTGGGTAGGACTCACCGGAACGAGTAACCGGCATATATCACTTCTTCAACTGGTGGTTACTATTCTCCATTGCTTGCCTTGAGTACTGCTCTTCCCTTACTGATTATTCCAAATCTGTTTCCATCTTCCCACACACGGGGCCAGTATTAAAAGCACTCCTGTAAGCCACTTTTAATCTCGTTTCTGGGTTCTTGGGGATGGACAGGGGTCTGATAGTACAAAGGCCCTTTGTTTAATTTTCCCAATTCAACACTCAACTGAATGGTTAACTATCTTTGATTCAATGATTATCACTACGCAGTATGTTTATCACGCGAATTAACAACTACGAATTCGCACAGACTTATTAATGTTAACGTAGCGTTACTGTGTTTAATGATTATTTAGTAAATCAATAAACAGAATACAATACTCAGGATTTCTGCAATTCTGCAACACAGCACTCCAGCGCGTTCGCCTAGACAGACAGTTTGGCGATCCTCTTTCCCGTGCTGAATGCCGTGCTTGCCTTTTCATTAATCAATAGAAAGTTACATCTGTTCACTACGCCTTTTTGATGCATGCGAATATGAAAAATAAAATTACATATCCAATCCGGCCGGCCAACAGAAGTAAATACTGAAGGTCATATGGTAGCCACAAGAGTAACTCCAATGCTTGTAGCGTTTATTGAAGCCTCCAAATATTTTAGTGCTGCTAACTTCTGTGATCACCCTTGGATCTTCTGCCACGCTGCTGAGAGATTTTACTGAGAAATGAGCAGATGCAAATGCATAAAAGAATGTGCACTGCTGCAATGAGTGGATCCTCTGAAAGTTTCTTTGTGCAGACCCAGTTGCGTATACAAGCTTGAAAATAATCCCCTTGATTCTAAGGCTACAATGGACGTAGTAGTCCCATGTTTATTGAGCACGATGGAGTCGTTGGAGCTGTGTCTGTCAGGACTCAGAGATCTCTACAGCAAGAGGCGCATTCTTTCAAGTGAGATTGCTACAGCGATGGCACTTGGTATATTGCATTGATGTCCCTTCATTTCCTTCAACAAAATCTGAGTGCATAGTACATCTAGTGGCAGTAGACAGAAGCGCATCGCAGAGACGTGAATCATCTAGTGGCAGTAGACAGAAGCGCATCGCAGAGATAATGCTGGAGCTGAGCTGACCTGCCGAGCTCTGCTTCTCCTGCCGGCGGTATTTCTCGTAGAGTGGAGTTGGTTATGAATGGCCGCCATCGCTGTTTCTTCCTCAGATTATCAAAGACATCTACCCTGAAAGAGCGGTTCCGCCGAGATCTCTCTGTGTTAGAGAAGCCAAAGCAACTCCTCCTAGAGAAGCCTCTCAGAAGAACCTTCTTTCAGAGGACAGAAAACGCGATGGATTGAACTGCATCAATAGTAGCAGTACCAGAAGGCGTCGCCGGGCGGAGTGAGCTGTAGAAGGCGTCGCCGGGCGGGGGGGGAGGCTTCGCGACTGGTGGGGGGGGAGGTGTCGCGACAGGCGGGGGGGGGGGGGGTATCGCGACAGGCGGGGGGGGGGGGTATCGCGACAGACGGAGGGGGGGGGTATCGCGATAGGCGGGGTGGGGGGGGTATCGCGATAGGCGGGGGGGGGGGGTATCGCGATAGGCGGGAGGAGGGGGGGGGTATCGCGACAGTCTCGGGGGGGGGCTAGAGAGAGGAGAGTTAATTCTTAAGAAAAAGAAAAGAATAAATTGCTGGACGACTGATGGGCTCCGCGTTCGAAGTTTAAACCTTGGCGTTTGCATTCTGAAATTCTGAGAGTGTAAAAAAAAAGAAGATCTCGAAGGCTTTTAAAGTTGGTTACTATTAGAGTCCTCAAGTAACTCTCCCTCGCCGTGGAAGCTTGCCGTCTTCATTGAAAGAGGAGTGCCTGCTCTTTTGATTTCCCACCCTTTGTACCTCTTGTTCCTTTTGGCTCTACCGTCTCATAAAAAAAAAAAGGGGAGAAAAGAAAAGAAAAAAAGAGAAAAGAGAAAAAAGTAAGAAAAAAAAAAAAGGGTTAAAGGGGAGAGTTCCTTGGGTAAGACTTACTCGCAATCTTGCTCCTTTCTCGTGGGGAGGATTGCTCATTCAAGCTTTGGTCATGGACTTTGTGGCTCCCCCTCAGGCCGTGTCCCCCCTTGAGTTGGAATCTGTCCCAGTGGACGTCGCGCCCCCAGAGGTCTCTTTATGCAAGGAGTCGGTGGCGGCAAAGCAGGAAGAACTGAAGAAAACTTGCCTGATCGGTCAAATGTTCGGCCCCAGGCCATCTCTTGATAGTGTGAGAACTTGGCTTCGCAAGGAGTGGTTCCCACGAGGCCTAATTGTGTCCAAATGTCAATTCCTGCCGGCGAATCACCTGCTTCTTATTTTTGAGAACGAAGAGATGGCTTTCCAAGCCCTGCAAGCCGGCTCCTGGCAAGTGGGCCGGTCCACCCTTTGCCTTTTTAAGTGGACCCCAGACTTTGTCCCGAACAGATCAAAGCCTCTTCGTTACCCGCTTTGGGTGGAGCTCCCCAATCTGCCTTTCTTCATGTATGGATTTCTTCGTGAAATCGTCTCACCGATCGGTCGCCCGATGGCCGCAAGACAGGATGTTGGGGGGTTGATCTACGATGGAGCTCAACACTCTTTCAATGCTAGATGGCATCCTCAGATCTGCGTTGAAACAGACCTGAAACAGGTCCTTCCTTCGAAGATCTCCATAAACTATGGAGATGGTATGACCTGGACACAAGAGGTTACTTACAAGAATCTGCCAAACGCGTGCTTCCAGTGCGGGCTTCAAGGTCACAGGATCAAAGACTGCCCACTGAAGAAAAGTACCAATAAAAACAAGCTTAAACCAGATGAGACCCTAGACCCTATCCCCCAAAACGACACTCGGGGTCATCCCCATCCAATGGAGGAAGAAGAGGGAACTCGCGTTGCTGAGACGGATTCAGAAGGTTTCACTGAAGTGAGACACAAGAGGAAAGTTAGCCCTCGAAGATCAAAAACAAGGAATGCTACGACAGCTGCCCCCTCGAATAACATATACTGTAACCTAGAAAAAGAGATTAATGAACTCGATTTCCCAGGGGACAACCTCTTGGAAGAAGACCCCACTGACAATTCACTTGGATGCTCTACCAGCAAAGAAGATAACCTAGAAGGCTACACCACGAGTAAAGAGGAAGGCTTTACTACCAGCAATGAAGACAACCCAGACAGCGAAAGCTCCGCTCTTGGCCCTACCCTCCCGGTATGCTTTCCAAGACTACCGCAACAAAAGTCCAAGCTTAAAGGTAAACAACCTTCCGGCTTGCCTTGGAAGAGCCCCCTCAAGAGTAGGATCCTAAGTCAAGACGTAGGGAAGAAAAAAGAAGACTAGAAGAAGAAGAAAGATCGGGTCCCTCCCCTCAAAGAGGGCAACCATCATTAATGAAATTCACATCTCTAAACGTTAGGGGTCTGTCTGACCCGTCAAGAGCTTCGGTTCTTGGCCAGTGGTTCAAAGACATGTGCTTCGCCCCTGACTTTATTTGCTTACAAGAGGTTAAAATCGACGGTGAGGATCTACAAAAACGGCTTAAATGCATTTCTCCGAACCACCTTTGGTTCTCCACTTCTCACCCTAGAGGGACAGGGGGTGCTTCTATCGGTATTAGTCACGCCTTGTCTAACAATGTGACCTCGACTTTTGAAGGTCGGAATCATCATTGGATTGCTGCCTCTTTCGGGTCTCCTTTCCAGTTCACTGTGGTCTCAATTTATGCCCCTAATGGGGAAACAGACAGAATGGATACTTGGGCTGCCCTTGACTCCCTTTCACACAATGTTCTGATTTGCGGGGACTTCAACATGGTTGAATCTCCTGAAGACCGATGGAATAACAAGGGGAAAATTATTGACGGTCAGGAGAAGGAGATTTGGGATAAAATCAAGCTCCATCTCGACCTGGTCGAAGTGAAAGACAACCAGGGTTTCTCCTGGTCTAATCTCCAGTCGGGGGACTCTTTGAGGAAAGCAAGGCTTGATAGATGCTACATCGACCAGAACACCATCCTTCAGTGGGGTATTCCTTCGATTTCTCAACACATGGACCTCACTATCTCAGACCACTATTCGATTACTCTGTCCTTCAAACCAATTCCCATGCTCCAGAAAGCTCCTTGGTTTCAGGCTTGTCAGACATCATTTTCCCTCCCCTCGGTCCACCAGGAAATTTCTGAGGTGTGGACGGAAGCCTTTGCTTACGGTAATGAACCGGCTAAGTGCTGGAGAAACGCGGTAGAAAGGACTCGTAAAATTCTAATCAGGACTCAAAAGGCTATAAGAGGAATTCGAAAGAAAAGAAGAGAAATGGTGTACCGGAGGCTCGCACGGCTTGAAGAAGAGGTGAACAAAGGTAAGCTACATTGCCAACAGGGTCTGTTGAAAATCAGGGGTAGGCTAAGATTAGAGGAGGAGGTCCAAAGGAAAAATCTCCAAATCTTCTTCAAAGAGTGGTGGGCAGGGAAGGCGGACAAACCAACGAAAGAGATGTGTAACATACTCAAAAGGAAACAAGCTAGGGATTCCATCCCCCTAATGGTCGATAACAATGGAACTGAATGTCGCACTGAAATGGAGAATAGAACTATCATCGTCGAACATTTTACTAACCTTCTCGGGGTCTCGACTCCTCTTTCCCCCCACAGGTGCGACTCCATGGCAACCATCTCAAGGGTTGCTCAAACCAGAATCCCACAGAACTTGATTGCTCTTCTGGATGCTAACATCTCCAAGAATGAAATTATCGAGGTTATTGATGCCCTTCCCAATGGGAAAAGTCCGGGTCCAGATGGCCTTACCAATGAGTTCTTTAAGTCCTTCAAACTTCAGGTGGCCACCCCCCTGCGCCTCGTGTGGCAAGAGGCTCTCTCCTTCGGTGCCCTCCCTGAGTGCCTGAATAATGGCGTCATCAAGTTAATCCACAAACGGGGAGATAAGAACAAAATTGAAAACTGGCGCCCGATTACCATGCTCCAAACTGGATACAAGATAATTGCAAAAGTTATCGCCAACAGAATCTCCTGTCATTTAAAGTCATGGCTGTGCGAGGACCAGAAAGGTTTTATCAAAGGTAGATCTATACTTGAAGCAATTATTGATATTTGGGAAGGCCTTGCTTTTGCTGAGGAGTCTGCTCAAGATCTAGTTTTTATTAAGATCGACTTCGACAAAGCGTATGACAGATTGGAATGGGACTTTATTCTTCAATCATTGAAAGACCTTGGATGCAGCCAAAAGTTTACGAAGATGGTTTCCACGCTTCTTGGAAATGCTTCAACCAGAATAAACATCAACGGTAAGCTCTCTGAGCCCATTCGTTTAAAAAGATCAATTAGGCAAGGCTGCCCTCTGGCTCCTTTACTATTCGCTATCGCCTCAAATGGACTCAGCTGCCTATTAAAGCATCACATGGACGCCGGCAATCTCAAGGGTCTCTCCTTACCTCGAAATCACGGCCAAATGGTTGTGAGACTTTTTGCTGATGACATGAATGCCTTTGTGCATAACGATATAAATAGCATTGAGATGTTTTGGTGGTGCCTCCACACCTTTTGTATGGCATCAGGCTCTAAAATCAACCATGCTAAAACTGCTTTTAGAGCGATCAGCGGGCCTACTCCCCAATTGTTGGTGGATCGGGGGTGTCAAGTTATCCCTAGCGGTCAAGTCTTCCGTCTCCTCGGCATTCCGATGGGTTTCGATATCTCAATGGAACAACGATGGAACTGGGTGCTATCCAAGTTGGACAGCAAGCTGAATCAATGGAAAGGTATGCAAGTCAACCTGGCAGGGCGTGCTATGGTTATTAACACCTTTATGTTATCTACAATTATTTACTTTATCTCGTGTTGGAGACCTAAGGAGAAAGACTTGGCCAAAGTAGAAAGAATCTGCAAAAACTTCCTTTGGACTGGGGACCCAAACAGAAGAGGGGTTCCCAAAATCAAATGGGAAACTTGCATTAGCCCTAAAGACTCAGGGGGCTTGGGTATTTTGGATATTGCTGGATTAGCTGACAAACTGGCGGCTAAATGGCTTATCAAGGCCTGGAGCAATAGGGAGTCCTCTTGGGCTAAATTGATCTTCAGAAACACGGAAGACTTTACCTTTGTCGGCCTCCCTGGTTGGAAGGACATAGGGATTCTCACTCTTTTGTTCTCCCCCCACCCAGTCTGCCCTAAAGGCTCTAGCCTCGTGTGTTCCTTATGGAAGAATTGGAACAAGGCCAAACAGTTCATCAGAATCAGCGATGATTGGAAGTGGGCAGCTGGCATAAGACAAAATGACTCGATCTGGTTCCCGATCAGTGGCATTCGGGGAGTGGATTCTTGGAACCTCCAAACTGCAAGGCGGTTATGGAACAAGGGGTTCAAACAGTGGAAACAGCTCTGGAAACAAGAGACCCGCCAGTGGATTAGGTTCGAAGATTTGGATCCGAGACTTAGCATTACCTTTGAGGAATGGACTCTTCTTCAAAGCAGGTGTTTAGCCTGGGACCGCTCTACTACCCGCCTTCTCTGCGGTCAGGACCCTCCTTGCTCGGAGGGCCTCAAATGGAGCAATGGTAAGAATCTGTCCAGAATCCCAAACTTCAAAGGGGAAGTGGATGTTCACCACACCCTTAACAAGAGATGGTGCCTTGCTTGGACCAAACTTCGGTGGGAGCTAAAATTCATGTCTCTCTGGCACCCCCTAATTGAGGTCAAAAAGTCCGTTCTCATGTGGCAGGTCTTACATAAAGGAATCTGGACCAATGCAAGGGCTAACAAAATCTGTGGTGTGCCGCCTTGGTGCAAGCGTTGTCATCGGTGCATCGAAGATTTAGCCCACCTGTTCTTTGACTGCCCCAAGTCCCGTGTTGTCTGGCATCACGTGTCCTGAGTTTTGAGAAGTACGAGCCAAATCAACTGGCAACAAGTGATGTTGGGTGAGGCGATTGGTTGCTCTTCGAAGCTCCATGCCATCAGAGGCGAGGCTCTCTGGAAGATTTGGAGAGAGCGATGTGCCGTCAATTTCGACCAAACTCCTAAGGAATGGTCGATCGAGAAATCCTTGTTTCTCCTTGGTAAAAGAATCTCCCGAGTCAAGAGTTCACCACCGTTTAGACATCACTGTATTTATCTCCTAGAAAACAACAAGTTGAAACCCAAATGGGTCCCACATGAGGGCGATGGTAATGTTATCCACCTCATTTGTAATGCCTTGTAGCTTGCTAGACTCCTCCCCTGCGTTGTGGGATTCGGGGGGTCCCATGGGCACTAGTCCCGTTCACTTGTAACTTTTTCTCTTTAATATAATTAAAGTCCGGGAGATTAGGCTAAGGCCGAACTTCCTTTATTAAAAAAAAAAAATCTTGTAACGAAATCATGAAGGAAGCGATGGAAATGGAAAGAAAGGACTCCATTGATAGGACTAGTAAGATGTTTCCACACTATGGTATGCTTAATAGAGAGAAACGTTCAAGAAACACTACGGAAATAAAGAAGAAAATTGATGCTAATCATGTAAATGAAAATGCTAATGGTGCTAAATGAAACGAAAATAAAAATCACGAGCTCTACGAATGCCAAAATGCTAATGGTGCTTAATGAAATGGAAATAAAAATCACGAGCTCTACGAATACAACTCTTAAGATATGAACAAAACATGAGAATGATAGGAAGAATGATTCAAAGAAATAGTGCTTATAAGCACTTTTACGAGAAAGGGTGGGGGGACGGAAGAGAAAAATGACTATGATATTATGAGCACTTTTACGAGAAAGGGTGGGGGGGACGGAAGAGAAAGATGACTATGATACTATGATCACTACTGTGCTTAGAACCACTCTTATTATGATATGGGGGGGAGGGAGTGAAAAAAAATGACTACAATGATGCAAATGACAAAAGAAAATAAAAAATCCTAAGCCTATGCTCTGATACCATGTTGAAATAACAAATGACTACTCCTATTCTACTCGCATACATAAAAATAACTAGCTATGGAGGAAGGAACAAAAGATAACAAAACATGATAAATTCAATGAAATGGAAATGACTTACATAAGATGCTCTATGAGCATGAAGACTCCATGAGGGGAGTGAAGGCACTCTAGCCAAGAGCTTGAGTGAATGGCTTGTGAGGAGTGAAGGGAGGCCTTGCTTATATGGAGTTTGGGAGAATTCCCTTGCATGTGGGATATATGTGCTTGTATGAGAATAAAAGTGAGTTGGGACAAAAGGGTGGAGCATGGAACTCTCAACACAAAGGTCTCATCAAAATCAATGCCTCTTTCCTTTGCATAACCCTTTGCAACAAGCCTAGCCTTATACCTATTGTAGCTCAGTGATGAGTAGCACCTCCTTTAATGTCAATCCGGGAAGACGTGAGGATGGTATGAAGAGCTCGAGCAAGTGGCGGCACAAGTGCGTGAGTGAGAAGCACACAAGCATGCACACACATACACACACACGCGCACACACGGCAAGACAAAGAGGGAGAATCAATGGAGTTCTTTAGATTACTTTCAAAAGCTCTTACAAGTTTGTTTCAATTACAATCCAACCTCAAAAATGAGCTCTCTAGCTCTTTTTATAGTTTTTGACTAGGTTTTGGCCCTGTCCAGACCTAGTGTCCGGCCTAGTTAAAAATTAGGTTCCAGGGCCAATTTGAGGGCTTAAACGGAGTCTAAAAAATATGAAAATTGATATGTAGGTACTTCTAAGGCTCCTCAAGCTCAAGGACTCCTTGGCTTGCACAAAATGGAGCTACAAAAATATGAAATGGTATTTACAATGATTGTTAGTGATAAGAATCACTGTTAAAAGATGTAGATTTGGAAAAATTGAAGGGCCTATCTGCCAGATTTGCGTCGACTGCTTTGTCTACTTACTCCTTCACCTTGTTTTGACTCTCTCCGTTGGCTTCCTTGTCTAGTCAATCCTTGGGTGCCCTGGCTTCCTTGTCTAGTCAGTCCTTGGGTGCCCATACTGCTCTCAACACCCCCCCCTCTCTCGCGTCTGTCGTCCCTGACAGACCCTTGTTGCTGGGAGTGTTGGATGTAATATTCCACAACCTGAGTGGCAAGCTGATGTTCTTGTAAGCGTAGTCCTCTGGCCAAATCTGTCATCATACGATCCCAATCGATTGGTCCTGGAATGTACGGATGTGGCAGACGTAACTGATCTGCATGGATCGCTTGTTCTACTGCGAATAGATGTAGCAAGTGTGTGGGTCTGGGAATGAAAATTTCGGAAGTGTATTCCCAGAATCCCGTAGAGAACATTTCCTCAAATGTCTGCTTGAAGCATGCGGGCAAGTACTTTATTCGTGCATGCCAAGCAAAGATGATAGTGACCGAGGGGGTTTGGCTCATGTCGTAGACTAGATCCTTGTTGCCTTGAGCGAATCCAGGGGCGGAGATGTATGGAGCTTGGACATTCCGAAAGGTTTTGAAGACAATGGTCATGAGCTCGAATATCTTCATACACATTTTCGCTGCTATATCAGGTACATTATTTAGGCGTGCGGACCAGTGCCGAATGGTTGATATCATGTAGGCTACGGTTGGAGGTCCTCGAGGTGGAGCAAAATATGGATAGTTAACCCAAGCCGAGCACTCTTTATTGTTGCGTACCTTGATTGCAAATGCTTGCCAGGATCTGCGACGTACCACTGGACAATAGCATGGATTATACTTGATATAGAGTGGCATGGTAGCCCAGGTACTCATCATCTCTGGGTAATCGGTGAGTAAACGTGCACGCCAATTAGGTTGGAAAATCGAGCCAGCACGTGCATCGGTCGGTAAATCCCCTATCTCAAATTGAGTAGCGAATGTGGGCTCCTTCCCTGTATGTCTTTTGACTTCTGCATTATAATCATGTAGTAAGACAAAATAAGGCATGTATTGCGATTCTGATGTTGTGATTAACCGTTGATGGGATAATTGTTGAAAGTAGGAAGACCGAAGGACCATTTCTTCCAGATTCGTGAGAGATTGCATTTGCACGGCCACACGATCATCATGTGTCTTACCCACTTTCTCGACCCTTCTGACCCAATCTGGAACTTGAATTTCTAACGTGTCTTGTCCTTCTTCTGTAGTTCGACCACCAGGCGTCGGCATAGGCTCGTATGGCTCTTCGTAGCTGTCCTCGACGGGGATTTCCACTACTGTTTCAAGTTCTGGTTCTTCAATGGGCGAGGGTGGTCGTTCATATGGTAAGAGGCGTGCTTGGAGTTCTGCCACCTGTTTCCGAAGGGTCTCCATTTCTTCTGTAGATTGTTGCAAGATTACCGGCTCCTGTTGAGCAGTGGGTACACTGGCTAACTGTTTCTTTAGATCGGCACATTCAGTCTCTAGTTTTTCATATGACTCCAGGAAATTTGCGTGCTCCTCAAGTAGGATGCGGATGTCTTCTGATGGAACTGCTCTATATCTGGTAGGGCTAATGGTTGCTCCTACGGTTCCTTCCATAGCCGCTTCAAAGTTATCTTGGTTTTGTTGTTGAAGTCGTTTGTTCTCTTCTAATGCTGCTGCCATATGCTTTCTTAGTAGCCCAATGTTGCGTCTGAGTGTAGCGTTAGATATCATTTGCGCTTGAAGCACTGTTTCTAGTTCCTTGACTGCTTGGTCATCTACAGTTGATGCCTTTGATTCCAATTCGGAGTGAGCCTGCTGTAGTGTGGTATGCTCGTCTAGGAGCGTCAGGTAGTCAGCTTCAAGAGTGGTGACTCTAGCTTGGAGACGTTGAGATTCTGCTTGGAGGGCAGCCGTGCGTTCTTCCAATTGATGGTAGTCTTGTTGTAGCTGATGTGCACACTGAAGTAATGTGTTGAACGTGCTATTTACATTATGAGATGCAAGGGGAAAAGTTTGAAATGCAGAGGAGGTGGGATTGGGTAGGGGGGTAGTGAATGCTGTGTGTGCCAATGATGTGAGTGGTGAGGTGGGGGGCAAGGGAGGGGAAGGTGGGGAAATCGTGGGGAGAGGTGATGTGGTTGGTGAAATGTCCATTGGGTCAGACAAGGTGGTGTGTGCAGGGGCTACCATATAGGTGGGTATGGTAGGTGAAGTGAGTGTGGTGTTCGTGTAAATTGATGTCGTTGCGAACATCGGAGGAAGGTGCCTTTGAAACATTGGAGAGCGGAAGAACTGCTCCACAAAGGACGGGTATTGGGGTGGCGCGGTCAGGTTGAAAGAGGTGTGGGGACCAGATGGGAAGTGAGGGTCATGGAATGGAGGTACCCGTATTGGGGGATAGGTCGGGAAACACAGGGTGCCTTCTGTGGGTGCTGGGTTTCCAACTACACTTGTAATTATGGGATGGCCAGTCATGGGTTCAGAGGATAGACGGGATGAAGTGTACAAGGGATTGGTGACAAAGGAGAAGAGGGTGTCTTGTGAGGTGGGTTCTCGAAATGAGAATGATTTGAATGAGGATGGGTTATAAGTGAATGTAGAGGTGATGACTGTCGTTTCTTTCGAGGTGGGAGGTGGTGGTGGGGGTGGAGAAGGTGGTGATGGAGGACGCTGGGGTGAGATGGGTGATGTCTGAACGAAGGTTTCAGCGGAGAGGTCAGTGGTGGTTGTGGGAGTGGCTGTGGTCTCAATAGGTACTTCTGGTTCTGTGACGGGTATCCTGATAGTCTTACCTGCTCGTGGTAACGTGTCCACTCTACGTTTGTCATATCTTACGGACTGGCGGACTGCGGTGTGGACAGCCTCTGGAACTCCTAAAGAGTCTGACACTAATTTGAGGGTATCAATGAAGTGTTGGTCCACCCCTTCATCTGATAGCATTTCTTGCATCAAAGCTTGACCTGATACCAGAGAGAGTTGATGTCTTTCTTGTACTGCTTTGATAGTGTCATATAGCCTTCGTAGTTGAGCTGTATATGCAGGTGCACCTACAAGTTCTGGCACTCTTGTTGCTCCTCTTGTTGCTCTTGATCATACTCCTCCTCGTCATCCTCCTATTCTTCATCTCCGTCCTCTTCTTCCTCCACTTCAACAGGTGTGACAGGTGCTTGGGAGGTTGTGGCCTGCGTTTGTACATTCTCCGCTTGTTGTGCCTCTTCTGCCTCCAGCTCTACATCTTGTAATAGTTGTTCGAAGTCTTCATTAGTGAGTTCTTCTAAAGGCGCACCACTAGGAAATTCGAGATCCGTTGGGATGGGAGGGAATATCAAGGTGGAACCATCCGTGCTGCGTCTTGGAAGTCGGAGTGTGAATGGTCGGACTCTTCGGGGTGGCGGGGTGATGTCTGGTGTTAGGGTGGCTCCACGTGGTTGAGCACATGGGACTTGGACCGTGCCTCTCATCTTCTTAGAAGGGGGTCCAGTGGATGTCCTGCCTCGAAACTGCTCTACCCGATTCCACATCAGGGCTCGTTGGATTGGAATGTCATAAGCCAAACACCTATAAATGATTCTTGTCAGAGCACAGCAACCATATAAAACCTGTTTCCGCGGCCAGCGTTTGTGAGCTAAGTGTATCTGATCAATTATCCAGTGGGGTAGGTTGATGGTGAGGCTCTGTGTCTCTGCCAGATACAGGCTAAACCAAATCTTTTTGTGCGGCATGGTGAATCTATCCTGCGCCGGGAAAGCAAAGTGTTGCATGCACATGCGAAGGTGTATTGCAATATTAGGCGTCATGGATACCATGTCCTTGAGTTTGGTGAGACTTCGATTCTTCATGTAGTCCGGTACTAGGGTTTCCTTCTCTGTAGGAATATGCATGCCGCGCATATCCAGAGCTTCTCTCACCAAATTGTTTGATAGCCTAAACCTCTTGAGCTCATTCCCCTTTGTCAGAGATGGAATCACAAATGAGCTTGCACCTTTTGGGTTCGGATTTGGAGTCAAGGTGTTGATGAGATAGTAGCATCGCATGAAGTCAGGTTTTGGGAGTCGGGCACTGAAATAGGCACTCAATCCGGCTTTTTCCCATATCGGACGTAGACCTTCCGCATTTTGTAACTTTTCAAATTCTCTTGTAAAGAAATGGTATCTGCCTTGCTTTCCATTGTAGTCCAACTCTGATTCCCATAGATACGTTCCTTCCCCCAAAGGTCCTGCTACCTCGGTAAACCAATGTGAAGTCTTTCCCACGGGCATGGTGTGGCCACGCGGAGGGTCCGCAATAGGTATGATTTTGACGGCCTGCAATTCTTCTGGTCTTTCAACTGTCTCAGGCAAAACGGGTAAACTGTCCAAGTCCACCACTTGCGGGTTTGTTTCTGTGTGAGAGCTAGTTCCTGCTGCCTCCGCCATGTTGAAAATGTCGCAGCTGATTCTGTGAGAATATATGAATAAACGTTAACATTGCAATGGACACAAAAATGACATGGTGTCCCTTGTTACAATATTAACTTAAAGTTCTGGAGTGGTTAGGAGTTAATAAGTGCTCGGTGCTGGTGTGTGTAGTTAGGAGTTAGGTAGACCTAAGAGCTAAGCGAAATGATGTGAAGCGGTTAGTAGATGGTCATGGATTTACAATAGGGTCAGGGGGTTTGTTACAAGTCTTGGGCTGCCAAATGCAGTGGATGGGTTTTACTCGTGGTTCCATAGAGATTCTCGAGAGCTTTATAGGTGTGTCAGCTTTAACCTGAGGCCTTTTAGGGGCCCATTTACAACTGATTCTGTTCGTGTTCATGTGCCTTGGTGTTGAAAATGAGTGGATGTAGGCTGTGCGAGTGAATGGATCATGCTGTGTAGGGTGTGTTCTTGGTGTAGCTATCTGAGCCCGCAAACAAGCCTTAGGCACCCAAATTTGTCTTGATTGTGGGCTAGCCTTCATCGACCTTTTGGGCACCCAAATAGATTTCACGTTAGCAGAAGAATTTCCGAAAGACTTCTTATTAGTGACGTGTTGTTGGTTACTAATAAGAGGCTTTGCCCGTGCGGTTGGCGTGGGTGCAACCGGGTGTTCGCCTTTTCGCACCCACACTTGGTTCACTTGTTGAGACATTCTGCTGCGCAGGTTCTTTTGATGTCCGGCATAGGTAGTACTCTGCTTCTTCTGCCTTTGCTCCACCTTTGGTTGTTGCCTCCTTCTGGCCTTTGGAAAAGAATGGAATTCCTTTGCATCCCTGACTCCTTTTTTGCGAATATCATTCCTCTGCAACACATAGTTTTGGACAAGAACAGCATGGTCAACTTCATGTGCACCCCTGGAGGGACCAGGAGTCTGTGCCTTTTCTAGTTCCTTGAGTGCTCCCTTATCCAACTCTATTGTAATTCGACTATGATTGACCCATACCTGAAGAAGTCCACTTCTTAGGTTTAAGTTGACTGCTTGGTCATAGATCCAGTCTTGACCCAAGACAAGAGGTTCAGTGAGATCCTCATCTTGACACACTAGTGCTTTAACTGTCATTGCCTCATCATGAATGTAGAGGGGAAGTTCCACCTCGCCCATGCAAGGGGTTTCCACGCCTCCCAATCCTATGAGATATGCTTCCACAGGATTGACAGTTAACTGTAACTCTTGACAGTAAGACACTCTAACAGCACTAGTGGCTGCACCTGAGTCAATCAAGGCTTTTACAGTCCTTGCACTCTTTTCTTGTCCTATATCTAGGGTTACGAAAGGACGTCGATCAGTTATCCTAGGTGAGCTGGTTCCTGCGACTTCACACATTGCCATATGATATCCTTGATCTGCATAGTCATTTGTCCTAGGCTGCTCTCTACCTTGCCTTCGTAATTTCATCCTTCTGATGCGTTCTAAAGCTTCTGCTTGAGCTTCTTCTCTAATTCGCTTCTCTTCCTCTTTGCGTTTCTTAGCAGTGTTGAGTCGGCTGAGCATTTCCTCCGTGAGGGGTTCCTGATACAACTTGACTCTGCATCCGCTAATATAGTTAGGGAGAACATCGCCCTCTAATGTGGCTAATTGTACTGCTCCACTCGTGGAGATCCTATTGATAATCATAGGTCCGTAGCCTCTCTTTTCTAGCTTCCTCGCGTGTTGTTTCAGTGTATAGACTAGGGCTAGATCTCCGGCTTTCAAGCCTTTATCCTTCACATGGGCATCGAAGTATGCCTTCTGCCTCTTTTTAGCTGCATATATTCCAGCAGCGGCTCTCAGTCTTGTTTCTCCTAATCGTTCAAGGTCAAAGATCCTAGAGGAAAGCTCATGACCTGTCCATTCATGCTCTTGTGCTACTCTCAATGTAGGGATCAAGAAGTCCAAGGGTAACACAGCGTTTTGGCCGAATACCATCTGAAAGGGGGTGGCTTGGAGTACCGTTTTGTAGGCAACTCGGTATGCCCAAACAGCATGGTGTAGCTGTTTGTCCCAATCAGAGCGTTTAGTGTTCACTAGTTTCGTCAGTACATTGCATAAAATCTTATTAGTGCTCTCAGCTTGTCCATTAGATTGAGGGTGATAAGGGGCAGACTTCTTGTGTATTACCAAGAATTCTTGGAGTAGATTTTCAATCACTTCGTTCAAGAAATGAGTGCCTCTATCACTTACAAGCTCTATAGGTAGTCCGTATCTTGTGAATACATTCTCAAACAAGAATTTGGCAGTTGTTTGAGCATCGTTCTTTGTCGTAGCCTTTACCTCTACCCACTTGGTGAGATAATCTGTCGCAACAATGATGTATTCCGCATGAGAACCCTTAGCTGGGGGATTAATAGGACCTACGAAGTCTATTCCCCACTTAGAGAATGCACGTCCACCCATCATAGGTTTCAGTGGCATCTCATCTTTGCGTATGGGATACTGAGTCCTCTGACAGACATCACACCGTTTCACATAGGTATGTGCATCCATGTGAAGGGTAGGCCACCAAAAGCCCGCAAATAGGATTGCCTTGATCACCCGATCCGGTCCAAAGTGTCCTCCTGCTACACCTTGGTGAGCAGTTTCTAAGATCTTAAGATACTCACTTTCATGGACACACAGTCTCAGGTAACCATCCTTACCGCGCTTGTATAGATTATCACCAACGAGTGAATAATCCTGGGCTTCTTGTTCCAAACTCCTTTTTCTAGCTAGAGTCATGTCTGGAGGGAATGTG
The DNA here is from genome assembly GCA_020310875.1 of Ceratopteris richardii. Lineage (NCBI taxonomy): Eukaryota > Viridiplantae > Streptophyta > Polypodiopsida > Polypodiales > Pteridaceae > Ceratopteris > Ceratopteris richardii. The sequence continues at coordinate 29,384,660 of CM035414.1, read as the reverse complement.
TTTGTCCTCAAGAATGATACTAGAGGTTCACTCCAATCTGGCACAATGGATACTTGATAGAGAGTGGCATGTTCCACAGGTGGTTTAGTGCAACAGATT
>CM035414.1:28674561-28777061 GCA_020310875.1 Ceratopteris richardii | reverse complement strand
TTCCCCCATGGAGCCACTAGACGATCTTCCTAAGCAATTCCCATAGGACATTCCCTCTATCTATGGAGAGCAGGAAGATGCTCAAACTAGTGAATGATTAGACTTCAAATCCAATTCTCTGAAGGAATTACCTCAATTCATAGGCCCATGGAAGTCTACTTCTATTCAAATGAGAGCCCTACTATCATGGTAAGAAAGGAGTCAATCATACCAAGGAACATAGAAGTGGTAAAGAATACTAAGGTATATTGTCATCTCACCTTAGACGAGCTATTGAAAGTGAAACCAAAACTGTGGAAGCATATAGAAAGTCAAGTGCTAGGAGTAACTAAGCCACCCTCTCAAGTAGGAACACATAAGAAGTCCCAAAGATACCCTTGGACAAGATAGAAGATATGGGTGAAGGAGACAAAGGAAATACCTATCTCCTGTTACCTATCAGACTATACTACCAAAGCAATTTTGGACTAAGGTGCAAGAGTTGCCATTGCTACCATCTCCGTATGGAAGCATTGGGGCAAGCTAGCACTTAGGCCAATGAGGATGAAACTAAAAATGGCAGATGGCCACATTGAGAAGCCTCTAGGATTGCTAGAAGGGATAAATATCACCATTTGTGGTGTGGAGTTTGAGCTTACATTTGCCATATGTGATTTTAGCAAGAACCAAGTCTATGAGATAATTTTAGAAAGACCCTTCATGTGACAATTGCAGATAGTACAAGATTGCAGAACCAATTCTTTGTACCTACAACATTTAGGAGTCAGCACTAAAGTCAATCTCAAGGACTACTCATATAGAGATGTTCCCCTCGTATAATGGAACACGGTCCATAGAGCATTAGATGAAATGGAGTTAGTGCACTCCATAAAATCAGGATCCTCTTGGATGCATGAAGATACTTATGGATGCATAAAGTTGCACTGGAAGAAGAGAGAAGAACAACCACTAGAGATGTAGGTGCTAAGGAGAATCCTAGAACAATTCAAGACCCATCCTATGGGCATAGTAGTCAATGAAGAATAGAGGACTCCAAATTGTGATGAGGATGGCTATGCCATTTCAATTTTCATGACATAAGCAATCATGTGTGATTCAATAATTGAAGAGTGTGAGCCTAATATGAGTGAAACCAAGGAAGATAGTGATGAAGATGGAGAGTCCATCCTCTTGAAACCTTCTTTTGCTTTGGAGGAAGAGTTTCTGTATTTAATAGAAGCCGAAACTCAGGAGGAGGAAAGATCAAAAGAAGAAGATACATTGATATTGACCAAGAAGAAGAAAAGAGAGAAACGTAACCCCAATGCCATAGAGGAAAAGACCCCTTTAAAGTCCTAGAGAACTTCAAAAAATATGAAATCAAAGAATGAAAGGTCATGCTCTAGATGCCTAATAGAGAAGCACTCACAAGAATGGCAAACGACAACAAAGAGAAAACTAAGAAAATTATTGTGCTCATAGAAGGTTGTGAAGAACGATGTACATATCTAGCACACGACTTGATCTAAGAAGAAGAGAAAGAATTGAGTGCACTACTAAGATAGTATAGGGATGTGTTTGCATGGAGCTATAAAGAAAGGAGTAGACCCGGATATTTGTTCTCATAGAATTCTGATGTCTTTAGAAGACAAACCCTCTAAGCATAAATTGTATACATATAATGATAATTATGCAAAAAAGATCAAAGAGGAAATAGATTGCTTGATAGAAGCTGGATTTACCTATGAAATTGAGCATACCGAATGGCTATGCCCCATTGTGGTAGTGCCCAAAAAGAATGGAAAGCTACATGTGCGCATTATCCGTATGTTGATTGTTGAGGATAAGTTGGACAGTACCAACTACCCATTATGGGCTTATATGATGCATCATGTATTGATTGCAAAATGAATATGGAACATTATGTAGGGTGTTGGAAAACATCCTATTACACCTGCAAATACAGGTGCTTAAGGTGTTGCAGATGGTGTTGAAGATGATGATATTCTTTAGGCACATGCATCCAACAAGGACCCCAAAGCTTCCGTGGGTGAGGATGGAGGATCGAGTGTGCAAGGGATGAGAAGGACATGGATAGTGATGGGAAGATCTCTAGGATAGAGGATGGACAATAGGTAGGGAAGATGGATTTTTGGGTGGTGGTCTTGGTCTAACTGTCTAACAACTGTCAGTCATTCCCTTTGAATACAATGAAACAAAACAATGGCCCAATTGACGTGTCCATGGTCAGCGACAACAATGAGGGAGTAGAATTGGTGACGAATGCCATAGGGGCAATTTTGGAGATTCATAGCAAGCATCATGAAGTGGAGGATGGAATGCTCTGATTCAAGGTGACAGGTGATGATATACTCATTGGAGCTATGCCTTTGAAAAAATCATTCCGTATCAACATGAGGTCTCAAGTTAAACATTTTGCAACCATCAAAGGAGTGGTATACTAAACAGCCCAAGCTTCAACCCAATGAATGGCATAGTCTGTGCAGGTAAGAATATATCGATTACTGGTAAAAACAGTAGGGGGAGTGATGGGATTGATGAAATCTAATCCCCACTTTTGAAAGGGTTCTAGAGGGAGGATGGGTTGAAGAGGAGAATAATGCAGAGGCATGGGTTGGCTTGAAGGATCAGAATAATATAATTGACCTACAATAATACAAAATGGATAGCTATATAGTGCCAAAGTATCATAATAGGAATCTACTAAATCCCTTTGAACCAAGGAAGTACTTGGTTGAACAATGCAGATGGCCGAGGATGAATCATCCACCCCAACCGGAGCCTCACTGGAATCCAAACAGGAAAGGAAGTCAGCAATCACATGTGATGACCCGGGCCAATGAATAACATCATAATCAAATTCTTGCGGCAGAAGGACCCAACATGTGAGTCAACCAGCCAAGTTTTGTTGTCATACTAAATAATTCAAGGTAGAATGATCCACATGGAAAGTAAATCTATGACCAAGTAGATAATGGTGGAACTTTGATGGAATAAATGAGACCAACACACTCACGTTTGATAATTAAATAATTTTGTTCTATAGGGGTGAGGTGTCAGCTAGCATAGTATACTGAATGATACCATTTTTCATAGAGTTGCATTAAAATACTTCTAATAGGGATATCCTAGGTGTCAACAAATACATGAAATGGTAAATCCCATTGAGGAGACTGGAGGATCTGAGCTTGCATGAGTAACTACTTCAGATGAAGAAAGCTAGTATTACACTCATCAATCCAATGAAATTCATGAGGAGGAATTGTCGTTAACCGAGCAAGTGGGATCATGAGATGTGCAAGCCAGCAAAGATGACAACCATGCCATCGGATCAGTTCCAGAAAGTGGAGAAATTCCTTCGATGATTTCAATGGTGGGACATGAAGTATATCCTGCACCTTATTTGAGTCAATTTGAATACTGTGGCATGAAATAATATGGCCAAGAAATTTGCCACATGTTATAGCCAAGATGGACTTGGAAAGATTATGACAAAGGTGATGGTCTCTGCACTTTATAAAACAAACGTGGAGATGTTGTAAATGATCCAGTTTGGCACTCGAAACTAAAAAATCATCCAGAAACACTCTCATAAAACTAGTCAGATAAGGGGAAAAGATGTCCTGCATACAACATTGGAAGGTGCTAGGGGCATTGTAGAGACTGAACCACATAACACTATAGGCATAAAATCCTCAATTCATAATGAAAACAGTCTTAGGGATGTCTGCTTCAGCCATGCAAACTTGGTTATATCCACTATACCTATCTAGAAAGGAATATATTTCGCAACCTACTACTTCATCAAGCATACAATCTAGAAAAGGTAAGGGGAAAGGATCGGGAATGGTGGCAGCATTAATTTTCCAAGAATCCACATAGATTCTTAGTTGTTTATTTTTCTTAGGGACAATCACTATGGGGGAGATCCATTCATCATGTTCAATAGGGACAATAAACCCAAAAAATAAAAGGCAATTAAGTTCTTCCTTCACTTGTTTAGCATAGTATGGATTCATCCTATAGCTCTATTGCTTAGCTGGATAAACATCCAATTTTAGTACAACTTGATGTTGGTAAATGTGAGGATCTAGCCTTTGTAATCCCATGCAAAGATGTTAATAAATTTGATTAATAGTTCTAGGAGATCTTGTTTAAAAGGTTCATCCAAATCAACTTTAATTTTTACTGGCCGGGGATTCACGACATCACCCAAATGATAGGCAATCAATTGATCTTCTAGGACATATGATTGATGTCCAAAAAGATTATCATCCCTGTGGCTTAGGTGCTGGTGGAACTCAGCTAACTCCAAGGGATTTTCTAAACATTTCCCCATCTCTGCCAAACTAGGTTGGACTGTACAAGATGTCGGAGACCAATGATCCAGTATGTATTGTAAATCCACAGTTCCTAAAGAGAGTAGATCCTAATTAGTGGAGAGGAAAGCTGATTCCTCATCAGCAGAGAGTCCGTGCAACATATGGATAGGTTCCATGACATAAGGTCTAGTGTGTATCTCACGAGGTGGGAACATTATATCTTTAGTGATTGCATTTAAAAATTAGCTCATGAGATGACCAATCCTGCAGCACATTGGGTCATCCAAATAATAAGTTGTAATCGAGACTAGACTCTAGAAGGTCAAGAACGATAAATTCATACGAAAGACAATGCCTTGGAGCATAGTTGGAATATTATGTATTAACCCAATAGGATGTACTCTAGATTGGTCAATCATCTAGACAAAGAATTTCACTGGCTCGATCTAGTTCCATCCTAACTTCTTACATAGGGTTGCAGTGGAAATGTTGACACCATAACCTTTGTAATTTTATGTTTTTTGTACCAGACCATAATCAAAGGAACCACATGGTCAACAGTTGTGTTTGGCTTAAGTGTATTTTAGCTATGGAAGGTGTCAAAATATGGTCTTCGTCCACCCTAAATCTTCTGCAAAACCACCAATTTTATGTTCAAGTTGCAAAGCCATTTCAGTGAAGGCATCCAAGGTCATACCACCAATACACCGGATAATCATCATTTGGTGCAATTGCAGGTTGGGGCCATTGATGAACCACTAGGTAATAACATCTATCAGTAGATTAGCATTTGTCACAGGAAGCTATCTAAGATGAGTGCAAAACATTGTTGCATATTCTTGCACACCCTCATTCAGCTTTCGTCTATTATTTTGTATGAGGTCAAAAATTCGTTATGTATTCTTCTACAACCAAAATCTTTGTAAGAAGGCTTCTTTGACTCCATTATACTGTTGAAAATTATCTAAATCAAATTCCATTAACCATCATGCAACTTCATTTACCAGTGTGGATTGGAATACTTGAGCTTATACTCATCATCATTTGGATTATCTAGTACGATGTAATTGATTTCAAATGTGTGAACATGTGCATCTGGGTCATCGCATGAAAATCTACCAAATTTAGCATAGGCTACTCTAGTTGGATGCTACCTTCTTTGTCCACCTTGTGGGTCTGCCATCAATCTGGGGCTAAAATACTCAAGTGCATCCATAACATCTGTAGAATCGAAACTGATAGGTGATGCTTGACCAATCGATCATTCTAGTCACTTAGAAATTTCAAAGTTTAGTGGTTGGATGGGTTCTAGTTCTTCAGTCATAGGTGCTTTTCTGCTACTTCACAACCTTGGGAAGGTAGTTGCAATTCGTCGCTCTATAGGCGTTCTCCACCCTTCTCTGGTACTGCTTACTTTCACCAATGGGTCTTCTAAAACTTTTGTGGTATCCAGTACAACGTCTAGTGGGGATTCAGTTTGCATAGACTCAGTATTCTGGGGTGTTTCATTCCCTACAACACCAGACACCACAGAAGTTTCATCGGACACAACCAAAGTTTTATCGAAGGCCACCAAAATTTCATGGGACTCCACTAAATTTCACCGGGCACCACCAAGTAAGTTTCTGATATGTCCTGTAGACCAAAAACTAAGAATGGTGTTGGGGGGTTGCTGTGACTCGTTTCAAATTTTGCATAAGATGTTGTGACTTGGCCTACTTTGCTCTATGGTGTTGCTAAAGTAATGTTCACTCACAAGGATGTTTTTCAAACTTATACTTCAGGTAAGATTCATCAGAGCGCATTACTGACATGTAGGCTATAACAACCACTCCCCAACAAGATCATCAGTGTTAACCTCTATCCTGTCCGGTTAAGGAAGGAACAAGTTTGGGGGGTTCTTGGGTGGAAGAATCTAGAGACTAGATCCCTATGTTTCTTCCACTTCACAGTTACTCACTAGGTACCGATATCTTTCATACTACACGAATTTGTCAGAAATAATTTAGGTGCAACAACCAAATACTTAAAACTTTGCAAAAAGAAGCGTTAATTAATTAGGTACAAAAATAGATTATATTGGCAAAATGATAACACACAGTAAATAATTATAGTGACACAAAACTCAACATGTACCAAATACGTCTTTCCCGGTGCCACATATCAATAGTCTGACAAGTTCGGTACCTCTCTCTCTCTCTCGACACCAAGAGAAGCTACATTTCTAAATGCCCTCAACTGATCGTTGTTGGGGCTATCTCCTAATCTAGGCCTTGGGTCCAATCTAGTTATCAATCCCCACAAGCCTTTGCCCAAAAGAAAGCTTGACATCCTAAACTTCCATGGCTGGTAGTTTTTTTTTTTCAATCTTTTCCATTCATGTGTTGAACTCACCCATGGAGAAGCACTTAAAAAAAATGGTGTAATCTTATCATGTCTTCAAAAGCGCCTCCCCCTTGAGATGTAGCTTCCTTCTTGTTCCAATAGCTCCAAAAGATCCTCTTCCATCTCTTAGACCCCTAATGATGGCCTTGATGCTTTGAGAACACTAATTGATGGATATATTTCAATGTGTATGCAACAATGAAACATGAATGACCTCCACAAGTAGACTTCTCTTCACCTCTTCAACCCAAGATGCCTCTTTCTTAGAGTTTGTGTAAAGACTTCTAGTGCTCTTTTGCATACTTCAAGTAGATTGTCCCCACCAAAAAATAAAGCATGGTAACCCAACAATAAAATTTATCTTCCATAAACTTGCTCAAGAAAGTGTTGGTGTAGGGCAATCAACAATTGAAGTTTTGGATGAAGAATTGAAGTCAAGGACTGAAGAAAAGACCAAGTCATGAAGCATGAAGGAAGTGCATATCTAGGAGATAAAGATGTGTATACATATGTACATTATTTTAGAGTCAGATCATTACATACTTTTGTATGGTCATGAGCTTGTAAAAATTTGCCTACATATACAAAGAAAATGTCGAGGAAAAGTAGAGAGATTATGTGAGAACAAGAATTGAGAAGAATTAAATGTCATTAGACTTTTAGAAGTGAGTAGAATCTCTCTCATTATTCAGATGTAAGAATTTCTCAAAAATGAAAATGTTGCGCCCGATCTTTCTGTACATTCTCCTTCTGTGCTTGATCATTTCAAGAATCCTTTTGTAGATGTCTAAATCCATAGTTAATAAGTCTATGGTTAAAGTTTGAGAGCCTAATTGTAAACATGCTGTGAGAATTATGAGTAGGAACATTCATATGTGAAGAACTGTTCACTGTTTCTTGAAACAGGCGCAAAATTCGATGCTAATGTTTTGGTCAGTTCTCCTTCCATAGTGTAAAGTTTTGAGCAAGCAAATACTAAATCTTTAAGTTGGAAGGTAAGCTACCTGTGGCTAAAAGCATTTGCATAAACGCGTTCTAGATTGAGAGAACTAAGTGTTAGAAGTTATAGGTGTCTGAATCGACTTCTCAGAAGAATAGTTGTAGACATAGGTGACTTGTTAAGTTCATTTCTCAAGATCTACTGAATCTTTTGAAGCAATTTAACTTGGAGGAGGTGCGCAAACTATAGGTGACACCTTGTGCAAAGTTTTATAAAAAACTTTACACATTTGATAAGTCAATGAGAGAGTTATGTGCAACACACTTTATGTGTAATCACCTTCTTCACAGTTTGATCATTATTTTGACAATTGATCAGTGATCCTTTAAATTGGTGAATGATTTGAGTTACTCTTGATATAGAGGTGCTCTAACTTCAAGAGTAGCTTGTTCTTTTGGAGATTAACACTCTCCATCAGTGGTATCAAAGCAAGAAGTATCAGAATTGAAGAAAGGAGGATCCCGACTGCTGTAGACATAAAGAATTCAACAATTAAACATTCAGAAGGTGAAATCTTGAGAGCAAAGCTTGAGGAGGAGGCCATACGACATCAAGGAAGACAAAAGGAACATTATTCGAAGTAAAGGTACATCTATTACTCATAAAATTTGAAGAATTCAATATACAGGTGAAGAAAGGATGGGGGATTCTCTTCAAATAGAGAAGTTGGATAGAGAGAACTATCCAGCATGGTCAATGAGGATGGAAGCTCATCTTATGAGCAAAGACTTGATAAGTTACATCACAGGTGAAGAAGAAAAGCCTCAGTTCAAAGATCCTAGTGTTCCAACTAGGGAGGAATTGTTGGAGTTAGACGTCTGCGAAAGCACGCGAACAACACAAGGAAGAAGAAGAAGCTTGGAGCACAACACACAAGACTGAATGTATTACTAGAGAATGTACAAAGATAAGTAGCCCATTAGGGCAATAGGCGTATATACAAGCCGGGGGAAAAAAACCTCCTAAAGAGGGAAAAAAGTGCCCCGGCGGTCCTAGAGTGTTCACACACATCACTACCTAAATATATCAACAAATCCCCCCTGGGAGTGATGCGGTGAACAAGGAGCTGGCACTCATGTATAAGGAAGTGCCAAGCTATGTGGAAATCACTCCACAAAAGGAAGTAAGCCCAAAGCTTTGCGGAAAGCTTCAAACTTCTCCCTAGGCAGAGCCTTCGTGAAAAGGTCTGCAATGTTCTCCTGCGTGGGCACATATGCCAAGCTGATCTCCCCAGCAGAGAACCTCTCCCTGACATAGTGATAATGCACCTCAATGTGCTTAGTGCGAGCATGGAACACAGGGTTCCTCGCAAGTGCCAATGCGCTCTGACTGTCAGTGAAGATGGTGGTGGCAGAAGACTGGCCAACACCCAAATCAGCCATAAGGCGTCTGAGCCACACACACTCAACAGTCGCTGTGAAAGCTGCCCTATACTCAGCCTCACAACTGGAAGTGGCCACAATAGGCTGCTTGCTCAACCAAGATATACATGAGCTACCAATCATGAAGCAAAAACCACTGGTGGACACACGAGTGTCATAGAAACCAGCCCAATCTTGCAGATCTGGCGGTAGTGATCCCCCCTTGGGATAAAACAACCCAAGTAGCCGAGTACCACTCAAGTAGTGAAAGATGCGCTTAACCGCTTTCCAATGCGTGACTCCTAGGCAATGCATAAACCTGCTCATCTGTGAGACAACAAACTGAATATCTGGCCGAGTAATGCATAAGTAAATCAAGCATCCAATAGCTTGCTGATAGAGAACAGCATCAAATGCATCTCCAGCATCATGAAGACTCAATCGTAAACCTGTCTCCATAGGAGTGGCAATAGGCTTACAGTCTTCAAGGCCAAAATGCTGCAATAATGTGTCAATATATTTCGTTTGACACAAAGCCATTCCACCATCAACGTGCATAAACTGAATGCCCAAATAGTGATGCAAATGCCCCAAATCAGACATCTCAAATGAGGCATGCAAATCTGCCTTAAAATCAGCAATATGTGTCTCAATAGGACCAGTGAGCAGCATGTCATCAACATAGACAACAATGATCAGAAGCACATCATTAGCACGTTTAACATATAAGGTGCTTTCAGTTGGACTATTCTCAAAACCATGTGCAATCAGATAGGCATGTATCTTCTCATACCAAGCACGTGGTGCTTGCTTTAAACCATATAATGCCTTCTTTAACCTGCAAACCTGGTTTTCATGCCCTTTCTGCACAAAGCCACGAGGCTGAAAAACATACACTTCTTCATGCAAGTCACCATTCAGAAATGTTGTTTTAATGTCCAACTGATGTACATTCCAACCATGATGGGCTGCAAGTGCACAAATGCTCCGAACAGTAGTCATACGGCATGTAGGTGCAAAGGTCTCATCAAAATCAATGTCTCTTTCCTGTGCATAACCCTTTGCAACAAGCCTAGCCTTATACCTGTCAATTGTACCATCAGGTTTACGCTTCAGCTTGTATACCCACTTAGTGCCAATGGCCTTCTTGCCAGGAGGCAAGTCACATAAAGACCATGTACCATTCTTCATTATAGCATCATATTCAGATTGCATAGCAGCCATCCAATTTTCTGAATTTTGTGCTTCATCAAAAGAAACAGGCTCATTCTCATCACAGAGACTAGATGCAGCCATAGCATAGCAATCTGATGCAAAGGCGGCACTATGAGAGCCTGAATGAGTACGATATGACAAAGGTGCATCTAATTTGCTGTCACGCAAAGTCTGCACCAGCCATTTTGGCATAGTTTTTGCCTGCTCAATATCAGCTCTCTCATCAACAAGTGCATCATGTAAATCTGCATAAAAAATGGAATGATCTGCATCATCATATGAAAGCTACAAAGGCTGAGAAGTTGCCTCATTAGGACCAGCACTAGCCTGTCCACCTATAAAAAGAGGCATCAAAGTATCATACATGTCTTTGGAGCTAACAAATGTCTCCTTAGTACATGAAAGCAATGGCTGAATAACATCTTCCACAAAGACAACATCACGGCTAACCAGAATGCGTTTAGTCTGTGGATGATACAGATGATAGCCTTTACTTTCAGAACTGTACCCAACAAAAATACATTTTACTGCCTTATCATCCAATTTTTTGCGATGTTGTTCAGGCACTAATGCATATGCCAAACAACCAAAAACACGCAGATGAGCAACAGATGGCTTGCGGTCATGCCAAGCCTCATATGGAGTGATAGACTGCAACGCTTTAGTGGGACACCTGTTCAGTACATATGCTGCACATATAACAGCCTCAAGCCAGAAACTATGTGGTAAAGCCTGACTTTTGACCATGCACCTTGCCATCTCCATGAGTGACCTGTTCTTTCGTTCAGCAACTCCATTCTGTTGAGGTGTATACGGCACTGCACACTGGTGTTTTATCCCACGTTCAGCCAGAAATGCATTAAAATCTGAAGACATATATTCCCCCCCTCGATCAGAACGGAGGGTGCCCATTTTACATGCTGACAGATTTTCAGCCAAAACCAAAAACTGTTTGAAGCACATGAACACTTCGGACTTTGCTTTGAGTGGATATACCCATGCATGCCTGGAAAAATCATCAATGAAAGTCACGAAGTAAAGGTAATTTCCAAAAGAGGGTGTCTGCATAGGACCACAGACATCACTATGTATAAGCTGCAATTTCTGCGTAGCCCAAACTGAACCATCTTTCGGAAAGGAAGAACGCTGCATTTTGCCCAAAATACAGCCTTCACAAACATGTTTTCCAGGTGCCTCAAGTTTGGGCAAAGAGGACACCATTTCAGATTTCTGCAGGCGTAGCAAACTAGCAAAATTCAGATGACCAAAGCGTGCATGCCAAAGCTTTGCATCTGACATAGCCTGAGAATCTTGAACTGCACATGCCGAATCATTCATAGATCTTTCATAGTCTATGAGCTTATACAGCCCACAACATAAAATGCCAGAAGCAATAATCACATCACCATTTGAGAGATCATGAACTGTACACCTGTCATCAACAAATTTCACAACCAAGCCAATCTTGGCTAATGCAGAAACTGATAACAGATTCTTTTTGATCCCTGACACAAATAAAGCATCTGACAAAGTGAAAGAACTACCATCAGCAGTAGTCAAAATGATCTTACCAACTCCCATAACAGGATAAGAGGAGTTGTTGGCGCATGTAACAGTATTCCCTGTAGGGGCAAGCTCGAGTGAAGAGAAGAAACTACGCTGCGAGGTAATATGTTTGGTCGCCCCACTGTCAAAGTACCAAACAGCTGAGTCTACTGCAGACATGCACTGATCATGAGAAGATGGGTCAAAACTGCAGACAGTAGTAAACGCCCATTCTTCTTCCTGCACAAGATTTGCAGACTCTGTTTTTGGTGTAGAGGCCTCTGCAACAACCATTCCAGCCTCTTTCTTCTTTGCCTCTTTAACAGCCAGTTTTGGACAGTTCTTTATGATATGATCATTGCCTTTACAGTACTTACAAAACAATTTTTGCTTTTATGATTTTTTCTCATCTTTTTCTTGGTTCTTTGAATGTGAAGCATTTGCAGATTTCTGCTTACTAGTAGAAGAGCTCCATTTTCCTTTGCCCTTCTGACTAGCCAGGAAAGCTTGATCTGCAACTCGCATAATGGACCTGTTCTGCCTGGACTGATCTTCCTGCAACAGAACAGAGACTAACTCCTCAAATGATAAGGCATTCGGATTGCCTTTCATCATCAACCGAAGAGTAGAAGCAAAACTCTGATATGAGTCAGGAAGACCATTTAGAACAGTCTGCACAAGTGAGCTATCTGGTATAACCTCATCAGCAGAAATCAACTGTTCCTTCAAATCTTTGATCTTCGTTAGGAAACTGTCCATAGAATCGCCTTCATTCATGTGCTCACTCTCCAGCTGTTTTTGGAGATAAGCAACACGAGCCTCATTCCTAGCTTGGTACAATGTGGTAAGTGTATCCCAAGCATCCGTAGCTGTTCTGCAGGAGCGTATGTGAGGAATAATGGCACGTTTGACAGACAAAGCTATCAATGCATGTGCCTGGGCAGCTCTGCCATCCCAACGAATCTGCTCTGCAGTAGGTGCAACAAAAACAGCAGCACGAACAGGAATCTGCACAATATCATCTTCGACACCATCTTCATCAGCTCCAGCACCTCCAGCACCTGTATTTGTAGTACCTGTAGTCACAGGTGTAACAGGACATCTTTCAACACCCTGCACAATGTTCCACAGTCCTTTTGCAACCAGTACATGTCGCATCATATAAGCCCATAATGGGTAGTTGGTACCATCCAACTTATCCTCAACAGCCAACATATGGAATACATCACTGCTTTCAGCCATGGCCGGTGACTAAAATACCTTGATGCAGAAAATTAACTGTATCTCAAAAAGTTGAACGGAACTACCTAGACGAGTTCTGCTAGACTTGTAGCAGACTTCGAGACGCTTAAACTGGCGAACAGAAACTGGTATATACCTTTGGCACAAAAGGACGAAATAGCCTGCACAAGCGCTACGATAGTGCGTTCGGAGGCCGAAACGAGCTCAGATCGTGATTTCCGCACCACAGAGCGAAGCCGTTTTGATCTCGGAAACACCCTGAGTATGCTCACCAAATTTCGTGCGAATCTGAGACTGCAAACGGAGGAGTGTCGACGGTGCCCTAGAAGAAGCGACGACCTGCTCTGATACCAATTGTTGGAGTTAGACGTCTGCGGAAGCACGCGAACAACACAAGGAAGAAGAAGAAGCTTGGAGCACAACACACAAGATTGAATGTATTACTAGAGAATGTACAAAGATAAGTAGCCCATTAGGGCAATAGGCGTATATACAAGCCGGGGAAAAAAACCTCCTAAAGAGGGAAAAAAGTGCCCCAGCGGTCCTAGAGTGTTCACACACATCACTACCTAAATATATCAACAAGAATTATCAGATCTGAAGAATTGGATGAAGAAAGATGCTCAAGCTAGGAGCATTATCTATATGGCAGTCAATGACTACTTGCTACCTCACATTAGAGGTCTTGAAAGTGCAAGTGATATATGGAATCCTTTGGAGGAGAATTTCAAAACACCACAAAGTCTAGGAAGGCATCCTTGTGGGCATAATTTACCACATTCAAGAAGAAGTCCTCTCAATCCATCTCAGATTATGTAACCAGAATGAAGGACATTGCAGATGCATTAGGAGAAGTTGATGAAGACATTGAGGAGGATAAATTGGTAAGGCAAATCCTCACAGGTTTGAGAGGTGATGACAAATGGAAGCCATTCATTTTGTCTACTGAATTATCACTTGATCATTTTACTCCTGACTTAAATCAGTTGCTAGGACATATGTTAACATTTGAGCAGGATGTCAAAGGTGAAGGTGACAAGAGTACAAGTCATGCAATGTATTCAAAGGATAAGAAAAAGAATATCAAAGGAAAACAACAAGCAAATGAGGATGAAGGTACAACTAGTCAAGCTAACTTCCTAAGAGGAAGAGGAGGTGGCAAAGGTAGAGGAAGAGGTAGGAGTAATAAAGATGGAGTCAAGGCTTGCTGGATTTGTGGTAAGACAAATCACTTAGCTAATGATTGTTGGCATAATACTCAGAGTAATGGTGGATATAATCAGAACTTTAATTCAAGAGGAAGAGGTGGCAGAAATCAAAGAGGTAATTTTAGAGGTAGAGGTAGTAGGGGTTACTTTGGAAGAAATGCAGGTAGAGGATTCCAAACGTCAACAATACAACAATACCTACTACAATTATGCTTCAGACCAGAAGGAGGATTCAACATTGATAATGAATGCAACTTGTGAAAGGCAAAGTGAAGACCAAAGAGTCTTCTACATTGACTCAGGGTGTAGCAATCACCTGAGTGGTAACATAACATTGATGACTGACTTGGAAAATAAGGTAACTAATCATGTAGTTCAAACAGGTGACAATACAAAGCACAATGTGAAGTCAATTGGATCAGTGAAGGCCAAGGATGGTAGTACTCTCTTGAGTAAGGTTTTGTATGTTCCTACAATTCCTAAGAATTTGATAAGTGTAGGACAAATTGTTGAAAAAGGTTATCAAGTTAGATTCACTAATGACGGAGTGTTTGTGGAAGACCCTAGCAATGTGTATAAACAAATTGTTTCAGGGAAGAAAGAAGGAAGATTGTTCACATTGAAGATCCAAGATAATGTTGGTCATGCCTTGTTCACTTATGGTGGACATAAGATCTCTGAGTTAGATCTTTGGCATAAGAGGCTTGGACATTTCAATGAAAGATGTATCAAAGATATGGTTAATAATGGTTCAGTGCTTGGATTGCCTAATGTTGCAGGTCAACATATGACATACAAATGTGAGGCATGTCAATTAGGTAAGGCTCATAAGCAATCTTATTCCAAGCATGGTTTTATGTATTCAGAGAAGCTTGAATTGGTACACACAGATGTGTGGGGACCATCAAAGGATTTCAGTATCAATGGCTCAAGGTATTATGTGATTTATGTTGATGATGCTACCAAATGGATCACTATCTATGTGATCAAAGATAAGTCAGAGGTATTCAATACATTCAAAAATTATCATGTGTATGCAGAGAGAATTACAGGTCATAAATTGAAGAGACTAAGGTCAGATGGAGGGGGAGAGTATTTCTCTAATGAGTTCAGTGATTACTTGTGGAATGCAGGTATAAAAAGGGAAATTACTTGCAAGTACTCTCCTCAACAAAATGGGGTAGCAAAGATAAGAAATAGAACTCTTGTTGAGTTTGCAAGGTCAATGATGAAGGAGAAAAATTGCCCTAATTATTTGTGGGTTGAGGTTGTAAACACAGCTACTTATTTGGTCAATAGGTTACCATGTAAAGCTTTGCAGGGTATGACACCATATGAGGCATGGTGGGGTAAGAGACCTACTCTAGATCATTGCAAAGTATTTGGATGTTTGGCATATGCATATGTGTCATCTCAATTAAGGCACAAATTGGAACCTAAAGCAGAAAAATATGTGTTTATTGGATATGATGATAAGCAGATGGGATATAGGTTGTGGAGTCCATCCACAAAACAATTCCTTGTATGTAAAGATGTTACATTTGATGAGCAAGGTACTTGGTATGCAGGTACAATCAATATTTATGCAGGTGATGAAGAAATTGTGGATCAAAAGAAAGGTAAATCAAAGGTCCAGATATTTGATGAAGAGGAGAACAATGAAGTACAGGTTGAAGTTGAAGAAGTGCCAAGGTTTGATCCAGAGTGTGATGAACCAGAAACTTCAAGAAGTGGAGAACTCAGAGGTCAACAAGGCACAAATGGCAACCTACAAGGTATAGCTATGATACTTCTTTTTTAGCTACCAAAGATTATGCTTATATGGTAAAGGCAGATAAAGACCCTTCTACATATGAAGAGGCAAAAGGTAAGGAAAATTGGGAGAAAGCTATGCAGGAAGAGTATGATGCATTGATGGAGAATCAGACATGGGAGTTGGTTCCTAAACCAAATAGCCAGAAGATCATTGGATGCAAATGGGTCTACAAGACAAAGGGGTTTGCAGATGGAAGTGTGTCTAGGTACAAAGCTAGACTTGTTGTGAGGGGTTTTGCTCAGACATATGGTATAGATTATGATGAGACCTATAGTCCTGTGGCAAAGATGACAACCATCAGGACACTCATAGTTATTGCTGCATGTAAAGGTTGGAAGTTATGTCAACTAGATGTGAAGAATGCTTTTCTAAATGGTTATATTTCACATGATGTTTTCATGGAGCAACCACAAGGATTCAGAGATGGAAGGTATCCAGATCATGTATGTAAGCTCAAGAGAGCTTTGTATGGTTTGAAGCAAGCCCCAAGGGCATGGAATTATAGACTTGTGAAGTTCTTGAAGGAACTTGGATTCCAAGTATCTAAAGCAGATAGTAGTTTCTTGTTAAAGCAAGTGATGATGGGTTCATTTACATGTGCATATATGTTGATGATATAATTCTTACAGGTAAAGATGAGAAAGGCATTCAAAGCCTAAAGAAGCAAATGGAGAAAGAGTTCAAGATCAGTTATTTGGGAGACTTGTCATATTTCTTGGGCATGGAGATCTCATACACTCAACATGGAGTGTATGTAACTCAAGAAAGGTATTTGAAGAACTTTTTGATCAAGTTTAAATGAATGATTGCAGGGTAGCACCTACTCCAATGGAGGTGAATCACAAATTGAGCAGATATGGAGGAGAAGAGTTCAAGGACATGAAGCTATATCAAAGTTTGGTTGGTAGTCTGATTTATGCTACTTTAAGTAGGCCTGACTTGTCATATGCAGTTGGAGTTTTGTCTCAATTCATGCATTGTCCTAGGAAAGAACATTGGATTGCAGGACAAAGAGTGTTGAGGTACATTAAGGGTACACTCAAAGAAGTTTTGTATTATGGTTTTACATCAGATACAAACATCAAGATATATAGTGATGCAGATTGGGCAGGTAATCCTGATGATAGGAGATCAACTTATGGATACTTGTGTTATGTGGGAGATAAGTTAATTTCTTGGTGTTCAAAGAAGCAACACACAGTTGCTTTATCATCCACAGGGGCTGAGTATAAAGGTATGGTGGAAGCTGCAAAGGAAGTGATATGGATTAAGACTCTGATGAAGAGTTTTGACATCATTCAGAGTATACCCACTATTCATGGAGATAACATGAGTTCTTTGTATTTAGTTGCTAACCCTGTGTTTCATGCCAGGACTAAACACACTGAGATTCAGTATCACTTTCTAAGAGAGAAGGTGATGGATAAAGAGATTGAAGTCATACATACTTCAACAAAATATCAGATAGCTGATATGTTAAACAAAAGCTTGGATGGACCAAAGCTACAGAGATTCAAAGACATGGCAGGCATAAAGAAGATAGATAAAACCCCAATTGATGATTGAGGGGGAGCTGTTGGTGGAGGGCAATCAACAATTGAAGTTTTGGATGAAGAATTGAAGTCAAGGACTGAAGAAAAGACCAAGTCATGAAGCATGAAGGAAGTGCATATCCAGGAGATAAAGATGTGTATACATATGTACATTATTTTAGAGTCAGATCATCACATACTTTTGTATGGTCATGAGCTTGTAAAAATTTTCCTATATATACAAAGAAAATGTCGGGGCAAAGTAGAGAGATTATGTGAGAACAAGAATTGAGAAGAATTAGATGTCATTAGACTTTTAGAAGTGAGTAGAATCTCTCTCATTATTCAGATGTAAGAATTTCTTAGAAATGAAAATGTTGCACCCGATCTTTCTATGCATTCTCCTTCTCTGCTTGATCATTTCAAGAATCCTTTTGTAGATGTCTAAATCCATAGTTAATAAGTCTATGGTTAAAGTTTGAGAGCTTAATTGTAAACAGGCTATGAGAATTATGAGTAGGAACATTCATATGTGAAGAAGTGTTCACTGTTTCTTGAAACAGGCACAAAATTCGATGCTAATGTTTTGGTCAGTTCTCCTTCCACAGTGTAAAGTTTTGAGCAAGCAAAAACTCAATCTTTAAGTTGGAAGGTAAGCTACGTGTCGCTAAAAGAATTTGCATAAACGGGTTCTAGATTGAGAGAACTAAGTGTTAGAAGTTATAGGTGTCTGAATCGACTTCTCAGAAGAACAATTGTAGACAGAGGTGACTTGTTAAGTTCATTTCTCAAGATCTACTGAATCTTTTGAAGTGATTTAACTTGGAGGAGGTGCGCAAACTATAGGCGACACCTTGTGCAAAGTTTTATAAAAAACTTTACACATTTGATAAGTCAATGAGAGAGTTATGTGCAACAGACTTTATGTGTAATCACCTTCTTCACAGTTTGATCAAAATTTTGACAATTGATCAGTGATCCTTTAAATTGGTGAATGATTTGAGTTACTCTTGATATAGAGGTGCCCTAACTTCAAGAGTAGCTTTTTCTTTTGGAGATTAACACTGTCCATCAAAAAGTACCAAATTTCACACAAAATGGTTGCCTACACTAAGAGAAACAATCTGTGCAATAGAGGCTAGTTGATTGAATGTAGGAGCTATTCACATAGTGACCACACTTCACTCTAGTAAGCTTTTCTCCAAGAATAATCAGAGAATGAAACTTGAACTTGAACCAACCTTAGAAAATGTAATAGATAACCAATGGCATCAAAATAATAGAAAATGGATAACTATGCAAGTAGAGCCAAAGCTTACATAGCTAGATAGCTCTACTAAAACCTTCACATGTGACACAAAACAACCATTCGAGCCTCTTTCTTCCTTGCCTCTTTAGTAGCCAGTTTTGGACAACTCTTTATGACATGATCATTTCCTTTATAGTATTTGCAAAATAATTTCTGCTTTTATGTTTTCTTCTTGTCTCTGTCATCCTTCTTTGATTGTGCAGAATTAGCAGATTTTTGCTTGTTAGTAGAAGAGCTTCATTTGCCTTGCCTTTTGACTAGCCAGGAAAGCTTGATTCGCAACATGCATAATGGACCTATTCTGCCTAGACTGATCTTCTTGCAACAGAACAGAGACTAAGATCTTATATATATTAGGATGCACTCTCAAAGGATTAAGCAACAAGAACCAAGAATTCAATAATCACAAAAAACCATCTCCATATGAGGGAGGTTTCTTTCTTTAATTAAATTGTGTATGAAAAGGATGGAATTCAACAAAAGGGGGGTAAACTTTTCCATGGATTAGTTACAAACACAATTTGAAAAGTGTACTTAACAGGTGTCCCACTAAAGCATTGAAGTCTATCACTCCATATGAGGCTTGGCATGGTCGCAAGCCATTTGTTGCTCACCTGCATGTTTTTGGTTGTCTGGCATATGCATTAGTGCCTGAACAACAATGTAAGAAATTGGATGATAAAGTAGTGAAATGTATTTTTTTTGGGTAGAGCTCTGAAAGCAAAGGCTATTGTTTGTGTCATCCATAGTCTAAATGCATTCTAGTTAGCCGTGATGTTGTTTTTGTGGAAGATGCTATTCAACCATTACTTTCATGTACTAAGGAGACATCTGGTAGCTCCAAAGATATGTATGATACTTTGCTGCCTCTTTTTACAAGTGGACAGTCTAGTGTTGGTCCGAATGAGGAAATTTCTCAACCTTTACAAGTTTCATGTGATGAGCAGATCATTCCATTTTTTATGCAGATTTACATGATGCACTTGTTATGAGAGTGCTGATATTGAGGAGGCACTATGCCAAAATGGCTGGTGCAGACTTTGCGTGATAGCAAATTAGATTCACCTCTGTCATATTGTACTCGTTCAAGCTCTCATAATGCTTCTTTTGCATCAGATTTCTATGCTATGCTGCATCTAGTCATTGTGATGAGAATGAGCCTGTTTCATTTGGTAAAGCACAAGATTTTGAGAATTAGATGGCTGCTATGCAATCAAAATATGATGCTAGTATGAAAAATGGTACTTGTACTTTATGTGACTTGCCTCTTGGTAAGAAGGCCATTGGCACTAAGTGGTATACAAGCTGAAGCGTAAGCTTGATGGAACAATTGAAAGGTATAAGGCTAGGCTTGTTGCAAAGGGTTACACTCAAGAAAGAGGCATTGATTTGATGAGACCTTTGTTCGTAAATGCCGAATGACTACTATTTGTAGCATCTGTGCACTTGCAGCTCATCATGGTTGGAATGTACATTCATTGGACATTAAAATTGCATTTTTGAATGGTGACTTGCATGAAGAAGTGTATGTTTTTCATCCCCGTGGCTTTGTGCAAAAGGGGCATGAAAACCAAGTGTTCAAGTTGAAAAAGGCATTACATGGTCTGAAGCAAGCACCACATTCTTGGTATGAAAAGATACATGCCTACCTCATTGCACATGGTTTTGAGAACAGTCTAACTAAGAGCACCTTATATGTTAAGCGTGCAAATGATGTGCTTCTGATCATTGTTGTCTATGTTGATGACATGATGCTCATTGGTCCTCATGAGAAGCATATTGCTGATTTAAGGCTGATTTGCATGCCTCATTTAAGATGGCTGATTTGGGGCATTTGCATCATTATTTGGGCATTCAGTTTGTGCCAGTTAATGGCTTGCAACATTTTGGCCTTGAAGACTGTAAACCTATTGCCATTCCTCTGGATACAGGTTTACGATTGAGTCTTCATGATGATTGGAGATGCATTCCATGTTGTTCTCTATCAGTAGGCTATTGGATGCTTGATTTACTTATGCATTACTCGGCCATATATTTATTTTGCTGTCTCACAGATGAGTAGGTTTATGCATTGCCTAGGTATCAAGCATTGTCAGGAAGTTAAGTGCATCTTTCTCTACTTGAGTGGTACTCAGCTACTTGGATTGTTTTGTCCCAAGGGGGGATCACTATCGCTAGATTTACATGCTTTTTCTGACTCTGAATCGACTGGGTGCTATGACACTCATGTGTCCGCTAGTGGTTTTTGCTTCATGCTTGGTAACTCATGCATATCTTGGTTGAGCAAGAAGCAACCTACTATGACCACTTCTAGTTGTGCGGTTGAGTATAGGGAAGCTTTCAGAGCAACTATTGAGTGTGTGTGGTTAGATGCCTTATGGTTGGTTTGGGTGTTGGTCAGTCTCCTGCCACCACCATCTTCACTCATAGTCAGAGCACATTGATAGTTGCAAAGAACCCTGTGTTCCATGCTCGCACTAAGCACATTGAGGTGCACTATCATTATGTTAGGGAGAGGTTCTTTGTTGGAGATATCAGTTTGGCATATGTGCCCACACAAGAGAACATTGCAAACCTTTTCACAAAGGCTCTGCCTAGGGAGAAGTTTGAAGCTTTCCGCAAAGCTTTGGGCTTACTTCCTTTTGTGGATTGATTCCACATATCTTGGCACTTCCTTATACATGAGTGCCAGCTTCTCATTCACCGCATCACTCCCATTGGGGATTTGTTGATATATTTAGGTAGTGATGTGTGTGAACACTCTAGGATCGTCTGGGCATTTTTTTCCCTCTTTAGGAGGTTTCTTTTCCCTCGGCTTGTATATATGCCTATAACCCTAACGGGTCATATATCTTTGTACATTATAATGGTAATACATTGAGTATTGTTGTGCTCCAAGCTTCTTCTTCTTCCTTGTGCTATTCGTGTGCTTTCGTAGACCTTAAACTCCAACAGGTGTGGGATGACAACCATGCATTGTCATTGTACTTGTTCACCTCTCATAAACCATTGATCTCTACTAGTGCTTTTCTTAGGTCGATGAGCAAATATGTCAAGGCGATGCACCTCACCTCTCTTGGTTTAAAGACTCAATCAATGATCCTCTATATGTTTATATTATAAGCATTGTACCCTTGAAAATAACCTTGAAAGCTTTGTACTCTTTTGATTGGAACCTTTAATTAATACAAGTTATGCGACTTTTATTTTACTTTTGTGTTTTATTCTCATTTATTTATTTAGTTTCTATTATTCTTTATTATGGTAACTTTTATATTTAGGTTCATTCACACCACAAGGATGAAAATATGTTTGTAATAAAGTGATAGGTAGGAGACGGTTGAACCACAACTTTGAAAGATAGGAGATGGTTGAACTACACCCTAAGAGGGAGGATTAGGAAGTAATCCTCAACCATGGCTTTTGGGGCTAGTGGTTAACCCATCACATTCCTAACCAAGAGGTTGTGAGTTCAAATCCTTACATTGGTATCAGAGCCTAGGAAGTAGGCTTGGGAAAGGTGGATTGACCTAATAGCCTCTAAAAAAGGCACTTGGGCATCCTCTCTATATGAAAGGGTACAAAGTAGCACACGCCACTTTCACAAGTTAGCCTAACAAAGATCGAGGTGTATCTCTCAATCCATAGGTCAGATTGAGGCGCATAAGATACCCTTGGAAAGCTCTCGGAACGAACTTTCCAAATCTAATGAGCTAGCTTGGAAGTGTGAAGCCCTTGGGGAACCATGGGTAACACTTGATTGAGTGTTCAAGATACTGAACATGGGTGAGAACAAGGTTCAAGACTAAGGTTGAGAACAAGGGCTCAAGACACCAAGGTTGCAAACAAGAAGGTTCAAGACACTAAGGTTGAGAGCAAGGGTTCAAGAGACCAAGGTTGTGAACAAGGTTCAAGAAACTATGCGAGGTTGATGAGATCAATTCAAGGGTGCCTAGGGAGTTCAAGGGATTAATCACCGAGGCTAGAGGGATACAAGAGTAGATCATTGAGGACAATGATTGAACAAGGGGGGAAGAATGTAGTAAAGTGATAGGTAGGAGACAGTTGAACCACAACCTTGAAAGATAGGAGATGGTTGAAGTACACCCTAAGAGGGAGGATTAGGAAGTAATCCTCAACCATGGCTTTTGGGGCAACTGGTTAGCCCATCACATTCCTAACCAAGAGGTTGTGAAGTTCAATTCCTTACAATGTCCAACCTATGCCACTAGTGAGCACCCCAGTCCAAGGGAGGCAAAAGATGCAACCATCTAGGTTGTGTTGTTGGACATGGATCCTACCCTTTGGTTTCTGTGCCAATTTGCTTACTAACACCCTCCCTTTTTCCTTTCATTCTCTCTCTCTCTCTCTCTCTCTTTCTCTCTCTTTTTCTCTCTCTCTCTTTGTCTTTGCAACTCTTAGAGGGTCTGTCCAGAACTTAGAGGGTCTCTTCTCAAGACTTCAAAACTTTAGTTCTTGGACTTTGGCCTTATGGGTACCTTTGAATGAACTTAGCACTTTTGACACCCCACATATCACACAAAGCAAGGGCATAGGGCATATGACAAGTTGTTGGCAAGCAGGTCCAAGCTCCTTCCAAGGTAGAGATGACTCAAAATGTTAGCTACCTTTTCAACTTAAAAGCCGTAGTAACATGAGAACTAGATTCTTTTTTTAATTTCTTTTTTTATACTATCTTTTATGGCCTATCTTGATCTCTCTTTTTCTTAAAGCCTCTCACTTTACTCTTTTCCTTTTCTTTTGTGCCTTGACATTCTTCTATGTTACTTTTAGACATTTCTCTTGAATATTCTTGTTCTTCTCTAACATATTCCATTCACTTTACTCTTTTCCTTTTCTTTTGTGCCTTGACATTCTTCTATGTTACTTTTAGAGATTTCTCTTCAATATTCTTGCTCTTTTCTAACATATTCCTTTCTTGATACAACATGAAGAAATATATACCTCTCTTGATACAACATGAAGAAATATATTCCTCTCTTGATACAACAATAGAATATTCTTGTGAAATTGAATTTTTTTTCATATAAATCTTGATGTACCACATCTTCATTCTAATGTCTGAATGTTTTTGATGATCAGGTTCGCCCTTTCCTCTGATGGTTGCCTCTATGTAGATCGGAATTGGGAGCTCCCCATAGCCTGCGTACCTTTAAAACCTGTAAATAGAAAAGATTGATATACAATATTCTCGTTTTCTTCCCTTCTAACGACAGTTATGTACACTGATCCAAGTATGATGGAGTGTACACTGATCCAAGTATGATGGAGAATAGTCCTCTTCAGAATATTCTGAATATTCTGGAGACAGATAACAAGGTCATGAGTCATGACGAAGAACTTCCTCTCAAGCAAAATCATCAGGATGGAGGAGGTTCAACTTTCAAGGCAACCTGAATAATTTCCTCCGGTTCTTCGCATCACGGAACGTCATGAACTGCCGGGCATATTTCTGAGCTGCTGACAAAATAAGCCTGCATTCCTTGTATATATCATCCATGATGTGAAATCATATTCGAGAAAATCAATGGTAACTTGTTTAGACAGGCGTACGCAAAGATGTGGACAGTGGATGGGAATGTGTTGTGGGCATGCTGATGGTCGACATGACCCGTACAGTCACCTTTGCGTGCATTGCTCACTATCACATTGAGTGCCAGAGCATGGTGGAGAATCATGTTTGCCTCTAGTCAAAGATGTCATCTTACGATGGAGAAGACCGGGGGGACGTAAACAAAAGAGGGGATAGGGAGGTCTTTCTCTGCGAGAAAAATGACGGATCTTCTTCTTCTTCCTCTCCTTGTATGTGTAGTTCTCGTGGAGGCGGGAGCATCTGCGGTGCTCATGTTTGGGAAATCATTGGCTCTCTACAGCACATTTCTGTGGATGATTCAGTGCATCCACCGACGATTTCCTTCCTCTGCGGCAGGCAAAGGCTTTGCGGGATCTTTGTCTTTTGCAGTAGCTCTGAATCTCTTCCGGATCTACATTGCGTGGAATCGCGTAACACATGCGGGACCGCCTGTTGTACCGCCTGAACATCTCACGCTTCGAGTTCAGTTTCTGGAGGCAGGTCTTATAGGTGAGCATCTAAGGGAGACTTGCATTGTGTCCGCATTTGATTTGCGCAAATATTATGATGTAAGCAGACAATCATGCCATATTAAGTTTTCGTCCCGTTTATTTTGGGAAGACGAGCTGCTGACAGTGTCGGTTTTTCCTTTGTACGTGAACTTCTTCTTAGTGTTTTGCATAGACGGGCATTCTGGTTTTCTTCCCTGATGCAATGCTACTTCTCTTCTTACTTCACTGCGCTGTTATGCCCATTCTTTATATCTCATGCCTATTTTCTTTCCTCAACGCACGAGTTCCGTATCTTCTGCCGCATTGATCCGTATAAGTACGGCATCTTTCCATGGCGGACCATGCAAAGCCTTTTAAAGTGCTCCTTACATTATGTTTGCGTAAGGACTCTCGGAACATTTCGGAGATACAGAAAATCGTCCTACGTTGCAGCTAATTGAAGTAGATCAAATTCAAGAATGACCTTGGGAACTGCATAGCTCTTGTTGTACCATGTTAGAAGAACGAACTTCTGTAAAATACAGCAGTAGGATAATGAGAGAAAGCTGTATCGTTAACTGTGCATTTACTCTAAGCTGTATGAAGGGGACTATCAAGCAGCCTTTAGTATCTAAAGAAAGTTTTGCAAAGCAATTGAACTACTACTTTTCCCTCCCTTACCGATGTGAAGCTTGCGTAGGAAAGAATGGCGGTACTTGTAAGTATGTACATCTATCAGATTCTGAGGTTGACCTTGTTCTGAACTTCATGCATTGTTCTCTCTTTGAGAAGCATAAGGGTTTTAAAGTTCGCATGCATTCCTTAGAACTGATTATCCAGAAAGTGAAAGTGCGCTTTTGCCGGTAGGGTATGCTGAACTGTTATGAGCTTTTAGCAATGTTATGTGTACTAGCAGTCTCGAGGTGTTGGTTGATGAAATGCTTGTAACGTTGAAATGTGCTTTTGCCATATATTGCCTCATAGGATGAGTTCTCTATTACACCTGGGTGCACGAAAAGCCTCGATGAATCCTCTAACTTTTAGACCGATTCATATGAGGCTGGGTTTAACCATAAGAACAATCATGTGCTTCATCAAAATGTCGGAGTAGGACGTGAAGAAATAGAATACAATCTCTTTTTTTATTTCTATTTTTAATAAAGTTCGGCCTGAGGCCAGCTCTCCCAGATATGTTTGAATTAATTGCAATTACAAGTGAAGGCGGGCTTAGTACCCATGGGACCCCTCCTTTTCCACAAAGAAGGGGTTAGATGCCGGGCACTGCTGGATTACAGAGCTTGAAGGTTCATCAAGGTAGAGCTTGGGAAGGGATGGCCCTAAGGCTAGATGAGGTGATTGGGCCCAAAGGCTGAAATACAATCTCTTGCAACAAAGCTGAAATACAATCTCTTGCAACAACGCTGAAATACAATCTCTTGCAACGTCCATGGAAGCGTTATTGAATTTGATTACAAAATGCTGACTTCCTTGGTCGAGAGTCATCAAAGCTATCAGAACAAGGAAAGCGTCCTGGATTAGATTGTCTGCCCTATTCTTGATGCATTTGTCCTCTTAAAGCTGGATGCATGAGCGGGTTTCATCAATCCTCTGAAATTTAGAGGGACTAATTGGAGGTTGGCTCCGAACCATTGGTGCACTCTTGTGCTTTATCAGATAGGAGATATAGGAAAACAAACACATTATCTCGTATAGATAGATGGAAGCATGGTTGAATTTGATAGAAAGTGAGGTCTCCGGCAGAGAGAGTAAGGGAATCATTTTGTGCGAGGTTATCTTCCTTGATGCATTTATTACTCCATTTTGTTACACATGCTGCTTATAGATGAACCGATCTAGGAACTTCATTGGTTTGGAAATATACGAATTTGAAAAGTGAAGAAGTTGGGAAAGAGATCTTGGAGATAAATCAACTTTGAAAATGTGCGGGTCTAAATTCATTGGTAATCAAGTTGGAGACGTAATTTTGCAGAGCATGAGTAAAACATATGATCTCAGGCAGACCAGCACAGAAGCTATGTATTTGTACACAACAGTTTTGAGTGACACAGTTTTCCAAATCAGCATAGTATTTTATTACTTTTTTGCATGTGCATGCGTACACTGGACCAGATCCACTTTGTGAAAGTGCTACGGTCTGAGAATGCTTTGTGAAAGTGCTACGATCTGAGAATGCCTGCTATAAAAGAGGATACTATTAGCAGACGACTTCAAGATCTGGTCACTTGAATTAGGAATACAGTAAGGGTTGAAAAGTTTAATGATAGCAAACCGCAGCTAACAGCAAATTTAGTACTGGATAGACTTCAATTGGACCTTATCTTGCTGATTGGAATTTACAGCTGGAGCTTCTAGGCACATTTTAACATCAATCAGAGTGGTCTGTTTCTGCTTTATCTTAAGCTTTATAAATTGACTTGATGTTACTATGACTTGCAGCTCTTTGATGGCTGCTTTTAAATGTAAATGTTACACTCCTTATATGTATATAAAGTCATGCACAGCAACATCATTAGGTAGCTATCAAGTTCCTGAGTTCCTGGAAATAATTATATAACTCTTCTTTTGTAAAAAAGGGCGGGGCCTGGGTAGTCTTAAGTAGAGGACCTAGAATTTCTAAGTACTGGACAGGCTTACATTGGTATCCATATTACAAGGTAATAATGAGATTAAAAAAATATAATTATTTAGTTTTTCCATGCTAGCCCTTTTTCAGATTCCTTATATATTATATAAAAAATACTCCATATATACTTTTAGACAATTTCTGACATTTTTGAGGGTTCGCATTTCGTAACTTTTCTGTTTTGATAATATAGTATCGCTATTCTGTATAATGAAGAGAAATGGTTATATAACCTTTTTCTTTGGAGGCTGAACTGATTTTTTTTGCAGATGTATTATTTTGTGTTGACATTGCCTGACTATCATGTTGTACAGCAGGTTATCATGGATAACCTTCACGTAACTGATTATAGCAGTCTTTTTCAGAGAAAAATGAAGTGTGATGTTTTGCAGGCCTTTCTTTCTATCTTTACATGGTCATATGTAAGTTGCATGCACAAATAACCACCATCTCAGTCCTTCAAAAGGAATTACAGACATTGAAAAGGCAGGAAAGAGCAAAAAACCTAGAAATAACTTTCTTGCCAAACAATGGTAAGCTTCTTTGGAAGGAAGAAGAAAGCTCCTATGTACAGAAGATACAGGAATTGGAGTGCACCATTGAAAACTTAAAAATTACCGTCAAAGATTTGCAGATGGAATCCATTCTTAAAACTGAGGAGATCAAAGCAGCAGAGTCTAACACAAAGGCTCTTCAGAGGCAATCTGAAGGCTTTCTTTTGGAGTATGACAGATTACTTGAAGAAAACCAGGTCTTGCACAAGCATTTGTCTTTGTTTGACAGGAAACTTCATCGTTCAGATAGTAACACGAAGAAGCCCTGAAGAATATGAAAGTGGTCTCTTGTAACTGAAAATCAAGGAATGTTCTAGTCACTTGTCTTCTTTGGCTCATGGGTGAGGAATGTCTAGTTCTTGGCAGTTGTGCATGTATAGGATTCTACATAGCAACCCATGACATTGTCGATGCTTCCCTGTATTCACCCTTCATATTCCATTGTCAAAGCATGCAGTGCTATTGCGTGGGAGTGTGTTTTGGGCTGTAAGCCATGGGAACATGAAACTGATATAGACCCTTGCTTTCGCAGTTCTCCTGTAACATCATATGAAAACTCTGTTCATACTTTGGTCCACTTGTCTGCAACATCACCAGATAGAGTTGCTGAGGTGTAACTGAAGAGGTACGGAATATAATGCTTAAAAAGGTCTATCTTATGAACTTTCTTGAGCTTGGTTTTTAGCTCCAGGGAAATGCATGGAACCATCAACCTTAATATGTGAGTATAGAATTCATTCCTGAGCCCTCTCGACTTGATTGTTGGAAAGCTTGCAAAGCTCCCCTGAAGATTGAAAATTTTGATCGACACGATTTGAGATACATCAAGTTTGGTGGTCTTCAGGGTATTTCTTTTATTTAGGCCTTCTTACGAGTCCATATTCACAATGAAGTTTGCCATCAGGCTTTCTTGAGTAAACCCTCCCAGCACTTGTAAACATGAAACCCATAACATAAATTTTGATTACTTCTTTGTCCGTGTCTGAATACAGACCTCACTTTGTGCATTGATGATGGGGCTAAGTTTGAAGAGTATCATTAACAAGAATGTGGCAATGAACGTGTATCTTTTTCCCCTGTTTGTGTGACAACCAATTTCGTTCTTACAGATCCTTAAAGAACTTATTCTTAAATTGTGGCCGTAAGACCATTATTGAGCAGTTTGGAGACAATGTTAAAAATAAAAAACCACTGGAATCAAAGGGACCAAGACAATAAGCAAATAGAAAAAGGGCGATGCACTTAAGCAGAGGGGCACAAGAACATCAAGGAGAGTGTATTGCTGTGGCTCAAACAAAGTAGATCCCAACACGGAAGCTTGAATCACATATATGATCTTGTGTTGTGGCACACTCCTTGGTTGATTGGAATGAGGATTGGCAAGGGGAGCTTCGCAAGGGCAAACAAGATAAAATTTGGGGGATAAATATGGCTGTGAATGGAAGTTAAAAGATCATATCTTCTGACACCCTTGAATATAAGTCTCCGACAACAGAATATAATGATAAAATTTAGTATATTTTGAAAGGTATTCACATGTCTAGGGAGAACTACTAAAAAATGCTATGATTATGTATGGAAATAAGGGGAATCAAAAGTACCATTCAAAGCCCTTTGGAGGGACTTATTAGTAGTGGCGGGCTTCAATGGTTCAACAAGAATTTGTGCTTTCATTGTCTTAATCGTTATGCCCACTAGTTTTGTCTCCATGGTATTCTTTGCTTTCTTAAGGTCAACAATATCATTCCTTTATTTTTCAATTACCTTCTCGGGCTTCATCTTATGTCGCTCTCATGTTATGACCCTCGATGTGGAGAGAGGGCTCTCATGGTTTATTTTTTGTATATACCTTGGGTGAATATGGAAGGCTTTACCTTGCACGTATCTTGTACTTTTCAGGGGCTACACAACAGGAAAAGATACCACCAAAAAGCCAAGAGAAAATGGCTTACACTTGGCTTTGAGAATCCATACAACGCATCTCTACTTTGGCTTTACAATACCTTTGATCCAAAGGATGGACCATTTATGTGATGGAAGAATTATCTTTCGATGCAACTAGAAGCATGAGCCTTCATGGTAGACACAATTGGCATTGCTTCAATGTTTTCTTCGATTCGTAGAGAAGGTGTAGAATCAGCTTAAGACTTTTGATCCACTTCTACTACACTCTAAGAGCCTTTACATGAGCCCAAACATACTTAGAATCGATGCTTGTACTATTGGATATAATGCTTTCATAGAATTTGGATCATACACAAAGTGCTATGGAGAGACATACAACCACTCTTATTGCAATTACTCAAACTTTTTGAAGAGTTCAAACTTGACTCTTAAGCCAAATTTAGCATGCTATATTAGCCACACAATGATATCAAGAGATTCATCTATAATATCAAGATGATTGCCTAAAATGTTACTGTTAGTGTCCATGCGAAAGGCCAAATGGCCATCAAACACTTCTTTGTATATGTTCTTAAATAAAACATATAGTGGACTGGTCAGTTGGAGATTGTAAGTTCGACCGCTTTTGTAGCACCTAAGAAGTTTGTGTTCGTGCTCCTTGTGTATTGTGTTTTTTTGCGTATTCTGCAGCCTCTGTGTGGAGTACCGTGTGCGGCCCTAGGAGCTCGATTTTCTACTCTGAGAATATCATCGTGGAGCTCTCGAGAAGCAGAGCGCATCGTGGTGCATCGCCATTGAAATACTTCACTAGTAACAGAGCATTTTGATGCAAAAGATTTGATCCTTTTGTGCGAGTGAAGGGAGCACCCGTCCACCCACCCATGGCTTACGATTAAGGCGGTGACCAAGGCATAGACCTTGGCACACCTTGTCACCCAAGTCACCAAAGTTATCATTGGTGCCGTTGGCTGCGTGCGAGGGAGGACCTCAATGATCAAGGAAGATAGAGGTTCTTGGTACTTCCCAAGAGGTCACCCATCCAAGTATTGTTCCCCCCGGAGCTCGCTTAACTGTGGCAATCTCTTGCCACTAAGCTACACTCTTGTGGTGTCTGAAGAGGAGGAAAGACTAAGGTTAACATTACCTTGAGCATGTTTTGGTCCCTCAAAGCTTCATTCTTTGCTTTCAAAGCCTGTTTTTGAAGCATTTTTGGGGTGTCTTTTGGAGCCATTTTAGAGTAATTTCGCACATAGTTCTCTTCATACAAGTCCAAGAACATCAAGAACAGTGTTTTTTGTACTTCTCCAATAATAAATATCAACCTTTGCGGCTGTGTTTTCAGCCACACTCGTAAAACTACATGTTTCTTAAAAGCTTTTCAGTTTTAATGGGAGCAGCCACTGCAAATTTATGCAGGTTTTTGAGCCTAAAACATAAGAGTTGACACACACTTGCAAGTGTTGTTGACTAGTTTTTGGGCTGCGCATTCAGCCTTTTAGTGTCATTTTACTGTATATATTGAGCACATACACACCATGTATGCTTCTGTGCATATCGCTTATGTATGTCCATGTGGTCATTGATATAACGGTTATATTTTTTGCATAAATCCTTTTACGTTTGATAAAGAGGGTCATGGTGAGATTTTCTTATGTGGGAGACACCCAGATGTCAGTGTCTCTTCGGTGATGAAGATGGAAGATTTACCTCGCCTCACCATTGGAGATGTATGATAATTGTTCATAGGTGTTCGATAACCTAGTTGGCTTCTATTTGGTAGTTGATTATATGCAGTGGACTCAGTGATTCACTATGCAAGTAAACATGTCAATACTTGTAGTTTTATGATATTTTGACACTGGTCATATGCTCATTTTGCAGAGGATATGTTGGCAAGTTTTTTCTAGATTTTTGGTTTTGTCAACTATACAGTGGTCAATTTACTTCTTGATACACTTATTCATTGGTGTTTGGACTCTTCTAGCTCCATTATCATTCTATTTAGTTCTCTACCATCATGGCATCAAAGGTCTCAGACACATCTGGTGGATCAGTGTCTAGTGCTAGTGTTCTGAGGAGGAGCTATAACTTGCAGGGCAAATACCATTTTGAGATCCGAAAATTTGATGGCGCAAACTTTTCTCTATGAAAGAATCAGATTAAAGATATGCAGATTCAAAGGAGGCAATGGAAGCCAGTAAATGGAATTTCAAAGAAGCCTGCCGACATGGATGAAGATGATTGGCATGAGTTAGATGAAATGGCCAGGTCTACCATTCACTTGCACCTCGAAGATAATGTTTACTTTACAATATTAGACTATGAAAGTGAAGAGGAGATTTGGAAGAAGTTATGCAATACATATGAAAAAGAGACAACATCAAATAAAGTGTATCTGATGAGAAAACTATATGACCTTCGCATGAAGGACAGAGATAGTGTTGTTGCTCATTTAAATGACTTTGATGCTATATTCTCTCAGTTACAGGCTCAGAAAATGGATATGGATAATGAAATGAAAGGAATATTGTTGTTTTGCACCTTGCCATCATCATGGGATACATTTTGCATAGCTATTAGCAATAGTGCACGTGGTGGTGAACTCGTCTATGATGTCATTTGTGGAACACTCTTGAGTGAGAAGATTCATAGAATATCTATGGTTGGCACTTAGAGTGGAGATGCATATAATGTTCGTAATTCTTACCAAGGAAAGAATCAGCAATGTGGCAAGAGCAAAAACAAGGAAAAGAATGGTCAATGGAATAAGAGAAGAAGTAAATCAAGGAAGAGGGATATCGAATGCCATTATTTTCATAAGAAAGGACACATGAAGAAAGACTGTTATGCATTAAAGAATGCTAAAGGTAAAGGAAAAAATGTTGATGGGCATGTTAAACAGTTACTTGTACCATCTACTTCAACTATGAAAATTGAAGAAATTAATGCTATTTTTCATGATGCTGATGTGTTGACACTTGATAGTACTGTGCCAAGTGAGACTCTTATGGCAGATTCTCTTTCCCACACGTGGCTGCTAGATTCTGGTGCTTCTTTCCATGTGACACCACATAGAGAATGGTTCTCTAATTATGCAATGAAGTCTCTTGGTACCGTGAGACTTGGTGACTCTTACCTGTGTGACATTGTGGGGATTGGCGATGTGGTTGTGGAGTTCATTGATGGTTCAAAATTTACTATGCATAATGTATGCCGTGTACCTCAATTATCATGTAGTTCAATGTCAGTTGGTCAACTTGATGACCTTTTGTAACCGGTCTTCTATGCCCAATCCTTTCGTGTATCAAAGGGCAATATGGTTATTGCAAAAGGAAGCAAAGTTGGCTCACTTTATCCTTTATTTGTATAACAGAAAGAACACTTGTTAGTTGTTACTGAATAGCCTATGGTTTGTATTTGGCATGGTTGTTTGGGCCATATATCACATAATTGAATGGAAAATCTTTCTTGTTCTAGATACTTACCTGTGTTATCTTTCTCTGATTTTTCATTTTGTGAGCATTGTCAATATGGAAAGCAAACCAAAAATATGCATAGAATGCACATTGATTCTTCAATTCAGCCTTTAGATCTCATTCATATAAATGTGTGTGGTCCTATGCCCACTAGGTCCTTAATCACTTTCATAGATGATGCTACTAGAAAAGTTTTGGGTATATCCTATCAAACCGAAGGATGAGGTATTCCCCACTTTCAAAAACTGGCTTGCTTCAATTGAGAGTAAAAAAGAACTAAGATTAAGGCTTTACGTTCAGATAATGGGGGTGAGTATACCTCACATGAATTCAAGCTTTTCTGTCAGTCTAGAGGGATTCGTAGAGAGTTTACACCTCCTTATACCCCAGTACAAAATGATGTAGTTGAAAGGATGAATAGAACTATTCAAGATAGAGTAATTTCTATGTTGCATCATGCAAACCTCTCACAAGGCTTTTGGGCAGAAGTAGTATTGATTGCAGTTCATGTGATTAGCCTTTCACCTAGTACTGCCAAAGGTCTGAAAGTGGCACAAGAGTTATGAAAAGGGGAGCCACCATATTATGATCATCTTGGAGTTTTTGGTTGTGAAGCATATGTTCACCACAACTTGCCAACAACGGACAAAAGAGCAGTGCTCCAATGCAGAGGCTTCCTTTGGGTGCAGGGGGGAAAAGCTGCTCACAAGGGTGCCACGCAAGGATAGCATCTAAGCCAATCCAAAAACCACATGACTTGTGCCAATTGATCTTGGCACTAGAAGCATCACAAAATCTCTCCAAAGCATGCTGAAATCTAGTCATGTTCGCCTCCTTGCCCTACAAACTTTCTCAAAATCAAGCAAAATCACAGCAAGAGGCTCACCCTGCATCCGGGCCAGGGAGGAAGCTTCCCAGAAGGTAAAAATGTTGTCAAGGATATTGTGACCCTTGACAAAGCCCGTCTGCATTGAATGAATCAAAGTCTCAAGGAGATGCTGCAGTCTCAAACACAAAGCCTTTGCAAGGATTTTGTAGGCCGAGTAAAGAGTGTGATCAGATGCTAGTGTCTCATATCATCAAGCTACCTCCCCTCCTTGGGGATGAGGAAGATGAAGCCCTCAGAGAGAGACTCAAGAAGGTGTCCCCCCTCCATGAACTCCTGGAACGCAAGACAAATCCCATCTCCAAGGACCCCCCAATATCTGATGAAAAAGTTGGGGGCAAGACCATCATCACCAAGACAGATCTCCCTAGCTAAGCCACACAATGCATAAAAAATCTTAGTATCAGTAAAACAGTCCAGAAGCATAGTCTCCGTTTCAATAGTCATCGATTGCTGTACAAGTTGCAAGAACTCTTGCGGTAGAACTGAATGACAATTTCTCTCAGCTCCCCAGGCTTCGTAGCACAAGAGCCATCCATATGTCGAAGCTACCTCATCCCAAGACAATTGGGACCAAAGTGCCTCAATCTAATTAGATAGGTTTCCATCAAGCTGAACCTGCTCAAGAATCTGCAACACCATGGGACCTCTGGTATTCCCCTCAGTAAAGGAGGCGATCATAGGGGCATGATCAGAAAAGCAAGAGCCCACCATAATGCATGTCTTGCCACCACACTCAACCAATACATCACTGACATATATACGATCAATCCGGGAGAGGTTCATCCCTCCAATTTGCCGGTCTAATCAAGAAAAGTGGAGGCTGTCCCTCTCTCTAATAAAAACCTCAATATGCCATACATCACTCAATCTCAAAGTCAAGCAAAGTCACTCTCAGATCACAAGCTCCAACCCATGCATGGTGGTTTGACTACCCCATGGCAAAACCTTAGGTGCCTCAATCATATTGAAGTTACCTGAAATGCACCAAGCATCAACATACGAAAGGTGGTCAGTGTTTCGAGACTAGAAAGTGGCATGAGCACTCTCATGGTTCGGAGCATACAATGTCAGGAATCCATATCGCTTATCTCCACGAAGCATAAACACCCCTATCGCCCTACTCGTGTTCTTCGGGTGCTTCTTTTGTTCCCATCTCAAAGTGGCGCACTCTGTTCACTCTACTCCTATCGGGGGGCTCGTCAGCATCTGGTCCGCTCTGCATCATCGTGTTCCCCACCGCAAGGGTGCATTTCCATCTTGCTTCCTCGGCCATCTGAGGATTTGAAGACACCTGTGCCCTGAATTCCGGTGCTCTCAGTAGCTCTATCGATTCCTATTTCTCATAGTATGTGCCTCCGTGGTGAGGATGTGCACTCCGGTCCTCCACTTTGCTGTTGCTACCTCAGGTTGGCATGCGAATCATCTACTGTGGGTTGTATTTTTATTCAGAATGACTACCATACCGGGGTCGAGTTCCTCACAGTCCTTCAGCTTAGGCTTCCCCTTTGTTTCTATCAGACTCCGATCATGCACATCTCTGGTTCTTGTCTGAGCTGGGCCTTTGCCCTTTTGTGATAATCGAAAGACCCTAGATCGTATTTATTTTGGGGGCTTCTACTGATGGGTGGAGCTCTGCCAGTTACCTATTTTCAAGCTCTCAACCATAGAGTGAGCTCTGAGTTTCCCTATACTAGAATGGATCTCAACTCCCTCTTCTCCTGTGGAATATTTCTGTCGGACTTGTTGGCTCCATCTCCACCTCATATGGATAATTTCCCCATGCATTATAATGGAGTTTCGCTTTCACGCTTTCCGAAGATGCGGCCATCATGTAGGGGCAAGCTTGCTTGCCTGCCTTCTGTAAATTGCAAAAGTTGTTTTGCACCTTCTATCATATCAATGTTGTAAGACTATGGGTCTTGAGCTACCTTATGATTAGGGGTTGGAACATGACTCTCTCCATGATTATATGACTTAGGGAGTCCCATGGTCGGGGTTGTGAATGATTATATCAAGCAGGAACTGAGGGCTTGCAGTGTACAACTAATCTAATAAGTTTTGGAAGTTTTTTGAAGGGCTATGCTTTGTTTCTTAAGGTTGCTATTTAAAACATTACCTACAACAGGAGCGGGATATGCTTTCTTGAGGCGATCATGGAAAAAGAGGCTGCTAGTCAACAAGATCTATGTGCCTTATTACCAGGAAGAAAGCACTGTGACATGCTGTGATCATGGTTTTGAACTCATGAGGGTATTAGTAGGATGCACAGGGGTCTGTTCTTCCATTATTTTATTCTTCTATAGTAGGATAAAGGGTGAGCTTAACAATGGAACTTGCTCACCTGCATCTTTTTTCTATGAAGGTAATGTATTGCAAGTTCTTTCATAATACCATCATGTGTGTCACAAAATGCAGGAATCAATGCCGGTCTTCACTGTTTAGCTAAGTGCAAAGGCTGGAACTTAAAGTTAGAGGCTTGACCTCTCTGATAACCATGTAAGGGAGCATAGGAATCAATAAATCTGTGTCTGCCATGCTCATGATCCAAGTAAGGCTCGTGTCACTTCTTTGTCTAGAAGATTTGTAGGCCCAAACCATGCATGGGAAGACATGAAGCTTTGAAGCTTGGGTTTAGGAGTTGTGTGACTGGCTAACATCTTTAAGTGACATAACTGAAGTTATTGATGGCGGTAATTCTACTAGAGACACATGAAAAATTATTTTGCCTTGACGAGATGTATGATAGGATTTAGCACCCCACATTTAAAAGCATAGTAGGGAATAGGTCATCTTAGTAGAATCAAGTAGAAGTACTTGAGCTTGCCGTTTCCTGTTTTTTGCTAAAATCTCATTGGTTGTGTTAAAGAGTCTAGGGTTGTAGTGCGAAATATCTTGATTTTAATATGTGTAAACTACTCAAACTTGTTGTCCTATGATACTTAGACAGATTGAAGGCCGACCCTTACTCGAAAGAACGCGGTGGCATGAGGGTGTCTAACTACCTCGAGAGCTTGGTGCTTCTGAATGCCGCTAGGATGATGTTCTTTTTCTTACCAGTGCTTCAGATTGATACAAAATATGAAACATGATCATAATGAAAAGGGGGAGTATGGCTATAACTTGCAGTTCTTGATGCTTTCATATGCTAATAATTTTTTCTAATTTAGGTTCATGTGTCCGTGAGTATTGAGTTTGTGTTTGCCTATGTTTGTTGGAGTTTGTGAATTCCCTTCACAAAGATTATGTCCCAAACACTTCACCCAAACCTGTGACTAAATCTTGTTTTGACATTTGAGCGAGGCTTGATCTGTAAAATCTTGACTAGGTCAACTAACAAAGGATTTTGGAAATTGAAATACAGTTGAACGGGGAATGTTCTCTAGGTGGACCAATGCCTTGACTCTCTAAGGATTGAGTATTTCTGATGAGCACTTGCTTGTGGGTGCTGAAACCTTTGTGTCCCTTCTCTTAAGGATGATGTCCACATTTCCTCACCAAGAGAGAAATTAAACACTTGAATGGTTTAAATACCCAACATTGGGGTGGTGTTCTATGTGGTCTTCCACTCTAATAGGGTCATGTCCATAATGCTTGTGGGATGGCTAAGTGTTTGAAACTTATTGCTTGTAGGTTTGGTAAATTAATCTGTCTAGGCCCCACCCCAACAATGAAGTTTCCCTCCATTTCCTTGCCCAGTGAAGCATTGAATATTCGGGTTGAAATGATAGGTGGAGGGAGGAATTTTGAGGAGGCAGCACTTAGATTGTTGTAGACCTTGGAGTTTACATACACAACTTTTTATAGGTATTAGGACCTTCACCTGTGAACAATCTGATGATGTTTTTTCTTTTGATAAATTATGTTGTTGTTGCTACACACACTCTGAGGCTTATTGTTTTCATCTTAGGATGAATCCACAGTTGCACACACTATGGTTGATTCCACTATTTCCTCGCTAATGCACCTAGAAAAACTTATGAGGAAATTTTAATTTCTTGTGCACCGAGATCTAGATATATCACAGGTCTGACTTTCATGTGACAGATCACACAAGAGCTTTATGCATTTGATAGATGTGCCTGCTGCTAGGGTGTCTTTGACAGGTTATAGACTCTAAAGTTTGTCATACATGTGTAAGTTTTGAGGCCTTGGTTAGATGAATATTCTGTGATTATCCTTATGTCATGATACCGAGATGTGGAAATTACCAGCCAAGCTATGATTATGACACGTTCTAAATTGGCTGCATGTGGTCACTTGTGTTTGGCACAAGAGAAAGTTAAGGTCTCAGAAGGTTGATGCGTGATTGCTCTTGCCTAATGCGAATTTCATTAAACCCTGGTTTGTTGCTTGAAGTTCCTATATTTTTGAAGCATGAACTCCTAAATGTCCATATTTGACGCTTATTGCATGAATGACCTCATAGACCACATTTAAACATGCTTTATGAACCTTGTAATTCTTGTAGACACACGGATAAACTCCTAGACATGTTGATAGTTTTCATATTAATGTTTTGGCCTTTCGTCGTTGGGGCTAACCAGTGACCTTTATATGCTTGTCACTACACCAATTCCCTAACAGATATGCGATCGAGAAGTATGGAGTGTTGCTCTGAGTAATCTAAGGGATATAGGCTTCAGACAAAGGGATTCGGAGTCTGCAGCACAAATCGACAAAAGCAATTGTTCTTTTAAATGTTCCTAACTTCCAGGAAAAGGAGCCTGGTATATCTGTGTTTTATAAATGAGTATAGCTCTATGCTATTTTGTATTCATATGAATTATTGATGGAATGAGGTCTGAGTAATTTTTTTTTGCTATACGTATACTTGAAGGAACCGAGAACATTAGAGCAATGTGTAAGAATTTGTATAGACATTGAGGACAACTTAGGAGATGATTTGGAACTTCAAAAGTCTATAAGGACTCAGATTGTTCATCTCTAGCTTCCTCAAAGCTTTCTAGCTTGATAGAGTACCTAACAGAAAAAGTGTCCTAGAAACTAGGAGTTTCTAGTAAACAGATGCCTAGGATGACAACAAACAAGCGTTGTTACACCTGTGGTGGTGATCATATGGCAAATGTGTGTCCCAATGCAACACAACCACAAGCCAACCCTAGTGGCCAATATTATATGATTGAGAGACGATACACGAATCACACGGCTCAAGACTTCCCATACAACAAACAAGTAGTATGACAGAACTACCCACAAGCATACCCCAAACCAGGTAGGTATCAAGGTCAATATAATGCTCATCCTCATTATTATAGGCCTCCTCAAAACTATCCTTATCAAGCTCAACAGAGACCTCAACCTGTTTTAGCTCAGCAGCCACCCCCACCAGCTAATGTCATCTCAATCAAATACGCTGGTGCAGAAGAAAACCTCAATAGGTCTTTAATGCCTTCTTCACCCCTAATCATAGAAAGTGATCCGAATTCTAACAATTTCGACTCTACTCATGTAGATAGTCCACCCGCATATTACACAGAGTCACTAGAACATGTGAAAACATATCAATATGATAGTCCACCATTGGAACCCAGTTGGGAGCTCGATTATGCTAATGTGATGTATACCAACCCTAATCCATGGCCCCAATTAAGATAGCAAAGACCACAGGGCCCTAGAGAACCATGCTTTAGGTGCCAACGTGATCATTTCATAAAGGATTGTCCACATCCTCGAATAGCAGGACCATCACAATACTATAACATACAAGGCTTTTGTGCCGAGTGTGGTAAAGAGCATGTCATCAAAGATTGTCCCAAGAACCCTGCTAATGCTTCATAAGTGACACCTGTTGATATATTTAGGTAGTGATGTGTGTGAACACTCTAGGACCGCCGGGGCACTTTTTTCCCTCTTTCGGAGGTTTTTTTCCCCCGGCTTGTATATACGCCTATTGCCCTAATGGGCTACTTATCTTTGTACATTCTCTAGTAATACATTCAGTCTTGTGTGTTGTGCTCCAAGCTTCTTCTTCTTGTTCGTGTGCTTCCGCAGACGTCTAACTCCAACAATTGGTATCAGAGCAGGTCGTCGCTTCTTCTAGGGCGCCGTCGACACTCCGCCGTTTGCAGTCTCAGATTCGCACAAAATTTGGTGAGCATACTCAGGGTGTTTCCGAGATCAAAACAGCATACTCAGGGTGCTGAAATCGCGATCTGAGCTCGTTTCGACCTCCGAACGCACTATCGTAGTGCTTGTGCAGGCTATTTTGTCCTTTTGTGCCAAAGGTATATACCAGTTTCTATTCACCAGTTTAAGCGTCTCGAAGTCTTCTACAGGTCTAGCAGAACTCGTCTGGGCAGTTCCGTTCAACTTTTTGAGATACAGTCAATTTTCTGCATCAAGGTATTTTAGTCACCGGCCATGGCTGAAAGCAGTGATGTATTCCGTATGTGGCTGTTGAGGATAAGTTGGATGGTACCAACTACCCATTATGGGCTTATATGATGCAACATGTACTGGTTGCAAAAGGATTGTGGAACATTGTGCAGGGTGTTGAAAGACGTCCTATTACACCTGTAACGACAGGTACTACAAATACAGGTGTTGGAGCTTATGAAGATGGTGTCGAAGATGATATTCCGTAGATTCCTGTTCGTGCTGCTGTTTCTGTTGCACCTACTGCAGAGCAGATTCGTTGGGATGGCAGAGATGCCCAGGCACATGCATTGATAGCTTTGTCTGTCAAACGTGCCATTATTCCTCACATTCGCTCTTGCAGAACAGCAAAGGATGCTTGGGATACACTTACCACTTTGTACCAGGCTAGGAATGAGGCTCGTGTTGCTTACCTCCGAAAACAGTTGGAGAGTGAGCACATGAATGAAGGTGATTCTATGGACAGTTTTCTTACAAAGATCAAAGACCTGAAGGAACAATTGATTTCTGCTGATGAGGTTATACCAGATAGCTCACTTGTGCAGACCGTTCTGACTGGTCTTCCTGATTCATATCAGAGTTTTGCCTCTACTCTTCGGTTGATGATGAAAGGCAATCCGAATGCCTTGTCATTTGAGGAATTAGTCTCTGTTCTATTGCAGGAAGATCAGTCCAGGCAGAAAAGGTCCATTATGTGTGTTGCAAATCAAGCTTTCCTGGCTAGTCAGAAGGGCAAAGGAAAATGGAGCTCTTCTACTAGTAAGCAGAAATCTGCAAATGCTGCACAATCGAAGAACCAGGATAAAGATGAGAAGAAATCAGAAAAGCAAAAACTGTTCTGCAAGTACTGTAAAGGAAATGATCATATTATAAAGAACTATCCAAAACTGGCTGCTAAAGAGGCAAAGAAGAAAGAGGCTGGAATGGTTGTTGCAGAGGCCTCTACACCAAAAACAGAGTCTGCAAATCTTGTGCAGGAAGAAGAATGGGCGTTTACTACTGTCTGCAGTTTTGACCCATCTTCTCATGATCAGTGCATGTCTGCAGTAGACTCAGATGTTTGGTACTTTGACAGTGGGGCGACCAAACATATTACCTCGCAGCGCAGTTTCTTCTCTTCACTCGAGCCTGCCCCTACAGGGAATACTGTCACATGCGCCAATAACTCCTCTTATTCTGTTATGGGAGTTGGTAAGATCATTCTGACTACTGCTGATGGTAGTTCTTTCACCTTGTCAGATGCTTTATTTGTGCCAGGGATCAAAAAGAACCTGTTATCAGTTTCTGCATTAGCCAAGATTGGCTTGGTTGTGAAATTCGTTGATGACAGGTGTACAGTCCATGATCTCTCAAATGGCGATGTGATTATTGCTTCTGGCATTTTATGTCGTGGGCTGTATAAGCTCATAGACTATGAAAGATCTGTGAATGATTCGGCATGTGCAGTTCAAGATTCTCAGGCTATGTCAGATGCAAAGCTTTGGCATGCACGCTTTGGTCATCTGAATTTTGCTAGTTTGTTACGCCTGCAGAAATCTGAAATGGTGTCCTCTTTGCCCAAACTTGAGGCACCTAGAAAACATGTTTGTGAAGGTTGTATTTTGGGCAAAATGCAGCGTTCTTCCTTTCCAAAAGATGGTTCAGTTCGGGCTACGCAAAAATTGCAGCTTGTACATAGTGATGTCTGTGGTCCTATGCAGACACCCTCTTTTGGAAATTACCTTTACTTCGTGACTTTCATTGATGATTTTTCCAAGCATGCATGGGTATATCCACTCAAAGCAAAGTCCGAAGTGTTCATGTGCTTCAAACAGTTTTTGGTTTTGGCTGAAAATCTGTCAGCATGTAAAATGGGCACCCTCCGTTCTGATCGAGGGGGGGAATATATGTCTTCAGATTTTAATGCATTTTTGGCTGAACGTGGGATAAAACACCAGTGTACACTGCCGTATACACCTCAACAGAATGGAGTTGCTGAACGAAAGAACAGGTCACTCATGGAGATGGCGAGGTGCATGATCAAAAGTCAGGCTTTACCACATAGTTTCTGGCTTGAGGCTGTCATGTGTGCAGCATATGTACTGAATAGGTGTCCCACTAAAGCGTTGCAGTCTATCACTCCATATGAGGCTTGGCATGATCGCAAGCCATCTGTTGCTCATCTGCGTGTTTTTGGTTGTTTGGCATATGCATTAGTGCCTGAACAACATCGCAGAAAATTGGATGATAAGGCAGTAAAATGTATTTTTGTTGGGTACAGTTCTGAAAGTAAAGGCTATCGTCTGTATCATCCACAGACTAAACGCATTCTGATTAGCCGTGATGTTGTCTTTGTGGAAGATGCTATTCAGCCATTGCTTTCATGTACTAAGGAGACATCTGTTAGCTCCAAAGACATGTATGATACTTTGATGCCTCTTTTTACAGGTGGACAGGCTAGTGCTGGTCCTAATGAGGCAACTTCTCAGCCTTTGCAGGTTTCATATGATGATGCAGATCATTCCATTTCTGATGCAGATTTACATGATGCACTTGTTGATGAGAGAGCTGATATTGAGCAGGCAAAAACTATGCCAAAATGGCTAGTGCAGACTTTGCGTGACAGCAAAGTAGATACACCTTTGTCATATCGTACTCGTTCAGGCTCTCATAGTACCTCCTTTGCATCAGATTGCTATGCTATGGCTGCATCTAGTCTCTGTGATG
This sequence comes from Ceratopteris richardii, assembly GCA_020310875.1. Taxonomy (NCBI): domain Eukaryota; kingdom Viridiplantae; phylum Streptophyta; class Polypodiopsida; order Polypodiales; family Pteridaceae; genus Ceratopteris; species Ceratopteris richardii. The sequence continues at coordinate 28,733,472 of CM035414.1, read as the reverse complement.
AGAATGAGCCTGTTTCTTTTGATGAAGCACAAAATTCAGAAAATTTGATGGCTGCTATGCAATCTGAATATGATGCTATAATGAAGAATGGTACATGGTCTTTATGTGACTTGCCTCCTGGCAAGAAGGCCATTGGCACTAAGTGGGTATACAAGCCGAAGCGTAAACCTGATGGTACAGTTGACAGGTATAAAGCTAGGCTTGTTGCAAAGGGTTATGCACAAGAAAGAGGCATTGATTTTGATGAGACCTTTGCACCTACATGCCGTATGACTACTGTTCGGAGCATTTGTGCACTTGCAGAACATCATGGTTGGAATGTACATCAGTTGGACATTAAAACAGCATTTCTAAATGGTGACTTGCATGAAGAAGTGTATGTTTTTCAGCCCCGTGGCTTTGTGTAGAAAGGGCATGAAAACCAGGTTTGCAGGTTAAAGAAGGCATTATATGGTTTAAAGCAAGCACCACGTGCTTGGTATGAGAAGATACATGCCTATCTGATTGCACATGGTTTTGAGAACAGTCCAACTGAAAGCACCTTATATGTTAAACGTGCTAATGATGTGCTTCTCATCATTGTTGTCTATGTTGATGACATACTGCTCACTGGTCCTATTGAGACACATATTGCTGATTTTAAGGCTGATTTGCATGCCTCATTTGAGATGTCTGATTTGGGGCATTTGCATCACTATTTGGGCATTCAGTTTATGCATGTTGATGGTGGAATGGCTTTGTGTCAAACGAAATATATTGACACATTATTGCAGCGTTTTGGCCTTGAAGACTGTAAGCCTATTGCCACTCCTATGGAGACAGGTTTACGATTGAGTCTTCATGATGCTGGAGATGCATTTGATGTTGTTCTCTATCAGCAGGCTGTTGGATGCTTGATTTACTTATGCATTACTCGGCTAGATATTTAGTTTGCTGTCTCACAGATGAGCAGGTTTATGCATTGCCCAGGAGTCACGCATTGGAAAGCGGTTAAGCGCATCTTTCGCTACTTGAGTGGTACTCGACTACTTGGGTTGTTTTATCCCAAGGGGGGATCACTACCGCCAGGTTTGCATGCTTTTTCTGACTCAGATTGGGCTGGTTGCTATGACACTCGTGTGTCCACCAGTGGTTTTGGCTTCATGCTTGGTAGCTCATGTATATCTTGGTTGAGCAAGAAGCAGCCTACTGTGGCCACTTCCAGTTGTGAGGCTGAGTATAGGGCAGCTTTCATAGCGACTGTTGAGTGTGTGTGGCTCAGATGCCTTATGGCTGATTTGGGTGTTGGCCAATCTTCTGCCACCATCATCTTCAATGACAGTTAGAGCGCATTGGCAGTTGCGAGGAACCCTGTGTTCCATGCTCGCACTAAGCACATTGAGGTGCATTATCACTATGTCAGGGAGAGGTTCTCTGCTGGGGAGATCAGCTTGGCATATGTGCCCACGCAGGAGAACATTGCAGACCTTTTCACGAAGGCTCTGCCTAGGGAGAAGTTTGAAGCTTTCCGCAAAGCTTTGGGCTTACTTCCTTTTGTGGAGTGATTTCCACATAGCTCGGCACTTCCTTATACATGAGTGCCAGCTCCTTGTTCACCGCATCACTCCCAGGGGGGATTTGTTGATATATTTAGGTAGTGATGTGTGTGAACACTCTAGGACCGCCGGGGTACTTTTTTCCCTCTTTAGGAGGTTTTTTTCCCCCGGCTTGTATATACACCTATTGACCTAATGGGCTACTTATCTTTGTACATTCTCTAGTAATACATTCAGTCTTGTGTGTTGTGCTCCAAGCTTCTTCTTCTTCCTTGTGCTGTTCGTGTGCTTCCGCAGATGTGATGTATACCAACCCTAATCCATGGCCCCAATTAAGATAGCAAAGACCACAGGGCCCTAGAGAACCATGCTTTAGGTGCCAATGTGATCATTTCATAAAGGATTGTCCACATCCTCAAATAGCAGGACCATCACAATACTATAACATACAAGGCTTTTGTGCCGAGTGTGGTAAAGAGCATGTCATCAAAGATTGTCCCAAGAACCCTGCTAATGCTTCATAAGTGACACCGATCAATGTGATATGTATTGTACACAATGCAGATGGATCCAACCCTACATACGTGCCTATCCAAGCTATAATAAGAGCCTAGGTGCTCTTACAAAATCAATAGCTTAATCTTGAAAAAATAGCCGGAACTAGCAAAGTTGGAGAGTCTAATAATAAAAAAAAAAACTCTTGGAAGGATTCCAGAGAAAGAATTAAGAGGAAATGGAGTAAAAGAATAAGTGAGCTGGAAGGAAGTCTAAAGGAATTCAGAGCCAGAATCCTAGAATTGACTTCTCAAGAATCTAACCAAGAGAACCTAGCTCAGAGATCAGGATCAGTTTTGGCACAACCTATACCAGAAAATTTGGACATGATGTTTCGTGCATATCAAGTGAGACTAAAAGAAGGACCCCATATAGTGGAAATGAGTAAGAACTATCCAAGAGCGGATCTAGAAATTGAGAGGACTAAACTTTTCATGAAGATGGTAGAATTAGCACAAACTATGCTCGAAGCCTCTCATTATCTTAATTGGAACAACATGGCAAAACCTGAATTACACTTTCAAGGACTATTGGAGAGGTTATAATACTTGGTCAATAGCAACGAGAAAAAGAATCTGCATAGGAATCCAAATGACTTTGAGACCCAAGAAAAGAATGCACCACCCCTGTCTCAAGTACCAAATACAGAGGTTGAAGACAACCTGTCTTCCATACATAAGTACTCACACAAATTTTTAAGAGAAATCCAAGAAGATAAGTGGAGAAAAGAACAAGGAACCCATCCTCCTATTCAAGAAATAGACGACTTGCAAGAGCAATTTCCCCAAGACATCCCCTCTATCTACGATGATGTAGAGGAAGAACAACTAAGTGAACACACAGATTTTGAATCCAATTCTTTGCAAGAATTACCTCAGTTCATAGGACCTTGGGAAGCCAAGTCTATTAGTATGAGATCACCCATGATACTAGTAAGAAATGAAGAATCAGTAATCCCTAGAAGCACGGAAGTGATCAAGAATACCAAAGTACAGTGTCACCTCACCCTAGAGGAGTTGTTAAAGATTAAACCAGAATTGTGGAAGCATGTAGTAAATCAATTCCCTGAGCTTGCTATTGCTCCCTCCCAGATAGGATCACACAAGAAGGTACCCGAGATACCCATAGAAAGAATCGGAGATCTAAGCGAGGGAGAGGAAGGTAACACTTATCTTCCAATAACTCACAAGGGCTACACCACCAAAGCCATCTTAGATTTAGGAGCCGGAGTAGCCATCGCTACGACTGCTTTATGGAAATGTTGCGGTAAGCCAGCATTAAGACCTACCAGGATGAAGCTACAAATGGCTGATGGACATATCGAGAGGCCATTGGGCTTACTAGAAGGCATAGCTCTCACCACTTGTGGTGTAGAGTTTGAACATACTTTCGCCATTTGTGATTTTGGGAAAAATCCTGCTTTTGAGATGATTTTAGGATGACCATTCATGCATCAGTTGCAAATCTACAAGATTGGGGAACTAATTCCTTGTACTTGCAACATTTAGGAGTGACTATTAAAGTCAATCTTAAAGACTATTCCCATCAAGACGTACCTCCAATACAATGGAACACCATCCATAAGACACAAAGAGAAACAGAGTCCGTACACTCATTGGAGTCAGATTCCTCATGGTTGCAGGAGGATACTCATTTATGGATGTGTAAAGTAGCAAAACAAGAGGAAGAAAGGTTAGAAGCCAGGACTTTAGGTTGAGAACAACATCCACGAACCCTTCAAGGCCCAACTTATGCACCTATAGTATTTCCAGAAGAGGAATTCGAGCCTCACGGTTGGGTACAGATCTTGGCCATGATGGACATAGCGGTGAATGAATAACAATGGACCCCTCACTGTGATGAAGACGGGTATGACATTTCCATTTTTTTTATTGAACCTGTTGAGGAAGACTTTATCCTAGAAGAATGCAGGGAAGTGACCCAAGAACCGGACGAGAGTGATGACGAGGATCTAGAATCCATCATCATGGAACCGTTCTGTTCCATAGAAGAGGAATATCTTTATTTTGTAGAATCTAGAGTCCTTGAAGAGGAAAATGAAAGTCAAATGGAACAACTTGAGCCATCCATAAGAGATACAGAAAGCAAACAGAAGAAGAGAAAGAAATCACCTAAGACAGAAGAAGAAGAAGAACCACTCATGGAAGTACCGGAGAACTTCAAGAAGTATGAAATAGAAGATAGACGAATCATCGTACAAATGCCTAAAAGGAAAGTTGATGTTGGAGAAGTATATGATAATTGAGAGAAAACCAAAAAAATCATAGTTTTTATAGAAGGAGAAGAAGAAAAATGTACATACATTTGGCATGATTTGACGAATGAAGAAGAAGAAGAGTTAATTGCCATACTATGTGAATATAGAGATGTGTTCGCTTGGAGTTACAAAAACTTGAAAGGAGTAGACCCGGATATATGCTCCCATAGAATCCCTATGACTCCAGATGCAAAGGCTATGAAACAGAAACCATACACGTACAATGATAACTATGTTGCTAAGATCAAAGAAGAAATAGATCGTTTGATAGAAGCAGGGTTCATTTACGAAATTGAGCGTACTGAATGGGTATCCCCCATTGTGGTCATGCCCAAGAAGAATGGAAAATTGCGTGTGTGTATTAACCTTAAGAAAGCTAATGCCACCACTATTAGAGATAGTTATCCTCTTCCTATCACATAACATTTATTGGAAAGAGTTGCGGGCAAGGAAGTTTATAGATTTCTTGATGGTTTCTCAGGCTATAATCAAGTAGCCATTGCTCCAGAAGATCAACACAAGATGGCTTTTGCCACAGAATGGGGTGTATTTGCATTTTGTGATGCCATTTGGGCTAACAAATGCACCCGCCACTTTTCAACGACTTATCTATCATATTTTCAAGGAATTCTTATGCAAGAATTTGGAAGTTTATGTCGATGATATATGTACTCATTCGAATACGAGGCAGATTCATATCCTAGAACTAAGGCAAGTATTTGACAAATGTCGAGAATATCAAGTTTGTCTGAACCCAAAAAAGTGCGTTTTTTATGGTCAGACAAGGCAAAATTCTAGGACACATTGTGTCAAAGAATGGAATCTCTACGGATGAAGAAAATGTGAAAGTAATTGCCGACCTACCTAGACCAAATAACGTAAAAGAGGTACAGGCATTTATGGGTCATTGTGGTTATTACAGGTGATTCATACATATGTATGCAATCATAGCCAAGCCTCTGTACTCTCTTTTGACCAAGTTTGAATGGACAGATGAGTGTGAAAATTCATTCAATGAACTTAAACGCGGTTTGTGCTCAAGATTGGAGCAAGCCATTCCATGTACATGTGGATGCATCCAACTATGCCATAGGATATGTGTTGGCATAACCCACAAATGAAGGTAATATAGATCTCCCTATAGCGTACGCGAGCAGACATTTGAATGCAGCAGAAAGAAATTACACCACTACAGAACGAGAGGGATTAGGAATGATCTACACATTAAAGAAATTCAAGCATTATTTGTTGGCAAATAAGTTCAAAATCTTCACGGATCACCAAGCATTACTGTACTTAGTCAATAAGCCGTGTAACGCAGGACGACTGATACATTGGTTTCTATTACTCATGGAGTATGACTTTGAAGTAGTAGTGAGGAAAGGAAAGACCCACCTTAGAGCTGACCACCTCTCAAGATTAACCACAGGAGAAGCTCCTCAAGGAATAGCGGATGAATTACCAGATGCATATTTGTTTAACCTTGAGTTAGTACCACAATGGGCTAAGCCTATTGTCCCTATTCTCACATATGGACCCAAGAATCCTAGGATAAGTATCAAAGAAGGAGAGATTACCAAGTCTCAAAGATATCAAATAATAGTAGGAAGTATATATAAACAGGATAATCAAAAGATTCTTGCTTGTTGTGTAGATGAATCAGAACATGCGAATTGCAATTAGCACATGTAGGTGCATTAAAGCAACATCATTCAAAACATCGTACCTTGCAGACTCTGCATAGACTAGAATTATATTGGCCTTCTATGGAAGCAGATGTCTACAAGTTGTGTAGAGAATGCCCTGTTTGTTGTGAAAGACCACCAGTAGAACATGCCATGTTATATCACATGTCTCTCACACCAGAATGGAGTGAACCTTTAGTGACGTACTTGCGGACGAAAACATTCCCTCAAGGAATGACCTTAGCACAACAACGCAATCTAGAGCAGGAAGCTCAAGACTATTCACTTATTGGTGACAACCTATACAAATGAGGACAAGATGGATACCTAAGACAGTGTGTTCATGAGAGCAATTATTTGAGTGTACTAGAGACTGCACACCAAGGTGTTGCAAGAGGTCATTTTGGCCCTGATAGGATAATCAAAGCCATACTGTTTGCAGGATTATTGTGGCTCGCTCTTCACATGGATGCACATACCTATGTTAAGAGATGTGATGTGTGCCAAAGAACTCAGTTTCCTACTCGCAGAGATGAAATGCCATTGAAACCCATGATGGGAGGGCATGCATTTTCTAAGTGGGGTATAAATTTTGTAGGACCCATTAACCCCCTTGCAAAAGGTACTCATCCTGAATACATTATTGTAGCTACAGATTATATTACCAAATGGGTAGAGGCCAAGGCCACAAAAAAGAATGATGCACACACGACTGCAAAATTCTTATTTGAAAATGTCTTTACAAGATATGGATTGCGTATAGAGTTAGTGAGCGACAGAGGAACTCACTTTCTAAACCAATTCATTGAATATTTGTTACAAGATTTTATGGTGATTCACAAGAAACTAGCACCATATCATCGTCAGGCCAATGGTCAAGCAAAAAGCACTAACAAGATCCTTTGTAATGTACGGACGAAACCCGTGAACAACAAACATTCAGATTGGGACAAACAGTTACATCACGCTGTTTAGGCCTATTGAGTGGCCTACAAGATCGTACTCAATGCAACTCCCTTCCAGATGGTTTTTGGTCAAAATGTTGTGCTTCCTTTGGACTTCTTGATACCCACCCTTAAGGTGGCACAAGAACATCAATGGACGGGCCATGAATTATCATCAAGAATAATTGATTTGGAACGATTAGGAGAAACCAGGCTGAAAGCAGCAGCAGGTATATATGCAACAAAGAAGCAACAGAAAGCCTATTTCGATGCACATGTGAAAGATAAAGGATTAAAAGAAGGAGATTTATTCCTAATATATACACTGAAACAACATGCATGGAAATTAGAAAAGCGAGGCTATGGACCTATGATCATTAACCGACTCTCGACGAGTGGGGCAGTACAATTAGCCACCATAGAAGGAGACATAATGCCTAATTACATTAGTGGCTGTAGAGTCAAGCTTTATCAGGAACCTCTTACTAAGGAGATGCTTAGAAGACTCACGTTGGCAAAGAAGCATAAGGAGGAAGAAAAAAGAATACACACTGAAGCTCAGCCAGAAGCTATAGAATGCATTAAGCGCATGAAGCTAAGAAGACAAGGACTAGGGAGAGAACATTATCACCATCTGGAAACAACACACACATACCCCATGGCCATGTGTCAAGCAAAGTCAATTACTCATCCTAGCATAGTGGATAGGAGACCATTCATTATATTCAAGCTAGCACACGGACCCTTACCATGAGCTCAGGGCTTTAATTCATTCAGTGCTATGACTAGTACAATTAGATGGTCCCACTATAAGGACTCAGGAATAGAAATGCCACCAATTGAGGCATACCTCATAGGTCTAGGAGGCATGGAAACCCCTTACATGGGTGAGGTGGACCTTCCTATCCTCATACACAACGTGACCATGAAAGCGAAGCTACTAGTGTGCCATGACGATGACCTGATAGAACCCCTAATCCTTGGCCAAGAGTATCAATTTTTCTCCGGAGAATTTGAAGCGCTTCAAAATAGAGAAGAGTTAAAGCACATTTGGGTTAGAGTAGGTTTCACGGAATACTTTAGTGACCCATTACCCAAACCTCATTTTTATAGATGCTACTACCTGGTGACCACACTCGCAGCCTCCGAGAACAAGGACTTGCCAGGCACTTTCATTCTGTCGTCTTTGGTAAATGACCCCCCATTCAAGAAGTTCTAGCTTTCAAAAGACCTCATTCGAGCAGCAATTAAGATCCACAGAACTCACATGCCAACAGAGCGTGAAAAACTTATTCCAGAGCCGATGAAGCGTGGTGATGTCGTGAAATGGGAAGACATTTCGGCCATTACACCTGAATTATCTAAGCCGTTACGTATATGTATGCAACATTTTGCATTCCCGGCTCAGGATCGTTTCACTATGCCTCACAAGCATATTTGGTTCGGATTATATTTAGCATGTATTGGGACCCAAACCATAGATCTTGCAAGTTGGATCATTGATCGATTGTATTTAGCTTAGCAGAGATGGGAAAGGAAAAAAGTCATCCATGGATGTTGCGCTCTCACTCAAATTGTTTATATGTGTTTGGCATATGACTTGCCTATAGAACACACAATGACGAGTGAAGAATTGAAGGCATTCAAAGGAACTACCAAGAAAGCCAGAAAAGCTAGCAAGGGATGGGTAGGCAAGCGCATGCACGGATCTATTCCATGTTTGCAAGTTCCAGAGTCCCCATCACCTCAGCCCTCTCTAGAACAGTCACCTACGGAACCTTGTGCACCTATACAACCCATACGCATATGCCTATCACGACCAGTTATCATAGAAGGTACTACTAGCACTATTACCTCTCAAGCAACCATAGTTCAGGAACCCACCACTACAACAGTAGAAATTCCCACCTCCATTGGTGCGGAAGCATTTACTTTTCCTATACCCAACTTGGAAGTCGAACCAACAAATACCACTTTTGATTTTGAAATGCATGATGCTTTCTCAAGTGAATTTCACTTTTCAGAAGGACAATTTTTCTCACAAGAGAATGAACACCCAAGTTACCCTACCACACCCCTTGATCAACTGCAAGAGCAAGTAGTCTCTAGGTCTAAAGAAGAGAGGACAGAAACTGACGATGAAGACGGAGATGATGAAGCCAGTCAGGGTAGCCATGACTCTCAAGAGTATGTGTAGACTGATGAACAATAACAACACAATGACACTCAAGGTGATACAAGTACTTATGAAGACGAAACTTTTGAAGTTGCTACCTACACTTTGGCAATCAAGAAACTATATCGAACTATGCAAGCAGATTAGGGTGCAGAAAACTCTCAGAAGAAGAAAGTCAAGCGATTGTAGAACAAGAAATCACTACAGGAGGCTTCGAAGAAGCTTACATTCAAGGTTTCAGAGAATTAGTTAAATCAGTCGGAACTAATGAAGCATTACGCTATGTGCAGAGGAAACCACTTCCAAAGTTCGACCTGAGACGAATCCGTTTGCTCTCAAAATTGGGTCAGTATATTTGCGTACCAACGGATGCCCAATCCTCACACCAGGTCAGAGAAGCACGACTCCTTCCAAGAAACCCTATTGAAGAAGCAACCATCATGATTGATTCCCCACCTCACCCTTCTACTATAAATACCACTAATGTTGTCGAAGTACCCACTACACCACTTGCTCCTCTTTCACCTCCTGCCCCTCCAGTGTCTCCTATACACCATAACCTTCCAAAACCATCCACGTTTCTCCAGTGTCTCCTATACACCATAACCTTCCAAACTCTTCCCACAACCCTCCCAACTATCCTCCCTTCCTTAGCTCCCACCATTCCATTCAACCCATTTCTTACTCCATCCTTTCCTTATTTCGCCACTCCTCCCAGACCTCTATTCCCATTTCCCCCTCTCATGACCTTCTCCCCCATCTCACCTCCCTGCCCCACTGCATTCCCTCTCTCCTCCCCTCTCCACCAAGTAATACGAGAAACCCAACCTGTAAATTATTCGTCAATCTTTGTAAATCCTGTAATCACACCCACTATCACTCCACTCTTCACGGTCACTGCACTCAACACAATGTCCAGTGACATGGACATATTACCACCCACCACACCACCACTCACCTCATCCATTTCACCACCACATTTAGGCACGTCACATTTCTCCACAGTCACCACTACATCCACTTTCCCATCCCTATTTCCCCTTCCCCTTGCATCAACACCCACACCCATAGCATCTTTACTCACTCCACCGTTAATATTATCACCCACGATCGACACCACATTTCGTCAAATGTTTTCATGCATGACACAAGTTAGAGATGAATTCGCATCTCTAGGCACCAGCTACCAGACACTACAACATACAACCACAGAGTTACAAGTGCAACTAAACTCATTATCAATCGAGAACGCCTCCCTTAACACACGCTACCAAGAGCTAAGCCAGGCCTACCATACACTTGAACTAGAAAGTGAACAGAAGACAAAGGAAGCCATTACAGATATCGATAATTTGTTAAGGGCTCAAACCATTCAAAATGTGACAGTTACTTGAAACATGGGACTACTAAGACACCACCTAGCAATAGCCAAAGAAGAGAATCAACGCTTGCAGGAACAAAACAAAGAAAACCTCAAAGCCGCTTTAGATCAACCGGATGAACCTCTAAGTCCCAGCTGTTTTAAAGTCGTCCCCTCTGAATCTATGAAGATACCATCGGAAGACCATGTCAGGCTACTAGAAGACTATGAGAGTATGAATGAGGCATATCAGAAGCTCAAGGAAGACCACAAAATGCTACAGTTGCGAGCACCTGTACAGCAAGCACCACCAGCTCCTAAGGCAACACCTCCACAAATCATAGAGGAACTAAATGCTTTACACGCTTAGGTCCTTACCCTTCAAGCACAAATTACTGCCTTTTCTAAACCCCCTAGGCATGATTCCCCACTCGAACTCCCAATAGAGGAAGAAACTATGTCTATCTCGATGGAGGAAATGTATGAAGAAGCCTACGGACCACAACCCATCCCATTCGGACGTGTCACAACTGAAGGTCAGACCACCTTTGAACTCCCTACCCCCTCATGGATGAAGACTGTAGAAGAACTTGGACAGATCCACTCAGCACGTGTGGAGGCTCAATTACACCCCATGGCTATGATAGAGGAACACATTTTACAATCCCCTTACTTCGCTCACTTGGCCCCATGCAGGTATATATCTAGCCACGAGCTTCAATATAAGCCATATTTCATGCTAATGATAGAATACCACTTGGCGATCGAAAATGAGACATACAAGAAACCCTCACATGCAACTCAATTTGAGCTTGATGACTTGCCACTGGAAGCACAGAGCAGAGAGATATTTCAACCAACTTGGTGCCAAGAATTACTACAACAATATCCAGAAATGATGAGCACATGGGTCAAGGCACCCTTGCATTTAAAGTATAACCCATGTTGGGGACTGATACCAAGATGCCGGTCCTGGAAGGCCTTTGCAATCAAAGTGAAAAATAATAAGCAATGCTAAGATTTGGCTTGATTACCCCTATTTCACTCCACCCCGCGGACCACCCATACTAGGATACATGATGGCAACGATTCGCCACTAGCTCCCCTGCTTACGCCGCATGGATGATGTTGCTGCACATATGACTGTCAAAGTATTTGACATGATAAAAACTGTTTTATTGTCTTGTTCAAATTCAAATGGACAAAAATTAGTTTTAAAAAATTAAAAAAATATTCAAAAAAACATTTAAAAACTAAAAATAACAATAAAAAAAGTAAGCATGATAAAATGGAAATATTTGAAATTTTATTTTATGAGAAAGGAAAATAAAAAATCTTGACAATCAATTTTTTATAAGAAATAATATATGGTGAGATTTGGTAAACTATTTCGAAGCAAAACCCTCATGGACTCTTTGTGCACATCATTGGGCATGATATAGTGGTCCTGATGATGACATCCACTTTACTCTTGCAATATCATGTTGTATCTTTCTTGCAATTTTAGCTATTTGTGACTCACATGCTCATTCCATTGCATATTTTCTAGAGAATGTCATACGAAAAAACCAATTGAACATTTCTTCTACATACTTTGGTTGTAATAGACCACCCCCATGATGGGTGTTCTTAAAGTAAACACCTCTAGCCCTGAAATATGACTTCTCCATTCCTTGTGTACTAAAAATCTCCAGTGATCTACATCGGTTCATAAAATATGCTCCATGTGCAAAAAGAATATGTTATGGTTTGTTCAATAAGATGTACACATGTCATTAAAAAGCATATAAAAAAATGTAAGCAAAACTTACTATGTAATGTGTAATGTTGCTCTCTCCCCATGATAGGATGAATGACTATGTAAACTCCATCAAAGTCACTCAGAATAATTATTGTTGTGAAGCATTAGTGGAAACCAAACCCATCAAATGTAACAATTGATATAAGGATTACCAAAATTTCTTTCATTTGTTAATGAGATCAACTTGATTGTCATTTTCTATCGTAATCGAATATAGATCTTTCCAAAGTGCCCATTTCCCATCATCTTAACTATTCACATCTCTTTTAAAGAAACATCTTGCCTTCTTCCAAGTCATTGAAACTTGTTGTAATATCTCTCGAGACTCAACATACTTTTTAATAGCTAAATATACATGGCCACCATGACAACCAATAGAACTCAAAAGATCTAGTTTTTGAATTGCTATTGTAGACCTCTCTATTGGTTTCATTGCAAATGCATATTCAACGTGGAGTTTCAAAAGCCTACAGAGGGTTGTTCACCCTTGAGTATCCAAATTTGCTTCATTCCATAAAGGTACTTCATTTTGCATCAGTCATTGAGCATGTGTCTTAATTATCTATTTTCTCTGCTTCTTGTGTTGCCTTGCTTGTTTTTTTGGGACTGTCTTTGGAAAAGAAGGGAGTTCCATATTGGATTTTGCAACTCCTTCATGAGTGACCTTCTTCTACACCATAGAACTTTGGACAATAATAGCATCATCATTATCATGTGTGTTCGTGTAAGGACTAGGAGTGGGTGCCTTTTCGAGTTGCTTGAGTGCATGATTTTCTAATTCAATTGTGATGTGGTTCACATTTACCTAGACCTGAAGAAGTCCACTTCTTAGGTTCATGTTTATTGCATGATCATAGATCCAATCTCAACCCAAGACAAGAGATTCGATGAGATCCTCATCTTGACACACTGTTGACAGGATACGGGAAGAAGCAAGTACGGACACACATGCAGATCTAGCACTGAGGCAACCCTTCATTTTTTTTAAAAAACCCTCACATCATTTTAAAGTGATTCTCATCACTACAAACCCTTGTAAATATCATTTCACCTTTTTGTAGCTCCATTTTGTACAAGCCGAGGAGTCCTCGAGCTTGGGGAGCCTTAGAAGTAGTTGCCTGTCAATTTTCATAATTTTTAGATCTCGTTTGGGCCCTCAAATAAGCCCTGGAACCTAATTTTTAACTAGGCCGGACACTAGGTCTGGACAGGGCCAAAGCTAGTCAAAAACTATAAATAGAGCTAGAGAGCTCATTTTTGAGGTTAGCTTCTTGTAGTTTGAGCTTGTATGAGAACTTTCTTGCAATAGAAGTGATTCCATTGTCTACCCTCTTTGTTCTTACTGTGTGTGCGCGTGTGTGTGTATGTGTGTGCATGCTTGTGTGCTTCTCACTCACGCACTTGTGCTTCCACTTGCTCGTGGTCTTCATACCATCCTCATGTCTTCCCGGATTGACATTAAAGGAGGTGCTACTCATCACTGAGCTACACCAAATTTTGGCACCGTTGCCGGGGATCGAGCTTTGAGGACGAGCGTGTGATGGTAAGACGTAGAGAGGACGCGTTGGAATGGTAAGTAGTAGGTAAATTTCTGATTTTTTTTCCATCTCCATCTTCATCTTCACCTCATTCTCCATTTCCACCTCCACCTCCTTCTCCACTACATATCCCCTCTTCCCTATCATTCCCTCATTTGTTGTGTGCGAGTTTGAGAGAGAGCGATTGTGCGTGCTTGTCTTTGTGTGTTTTTTGCATGTTTCTTGCAGGTGGCAGCTCCATCATCATCTCCAGCAAGCTCAGCAGGTACAGAAATTGTCTGCACAGTCCCCGAGGCGTTGAGCTCGAGCTATCGCGACACTCCGAAAATTTCACCCAATCACGATTCTGAGTGCACCACGACACTGCACAGGCCTAGAGCTCCCAGGAACACTAGACAGAACAGAAAAATTCACCATATCCCGAGCTATCGCGACACCTCGAGGTATCGCGACACCCCGACCTATCGCGACACCTCACGACCTATCGCGACACTTCGACCTATCGCGACACCCCGACCTATCGCGACACTTCACGAGCTATCGCGACACTTCGACCTATCGCGACACCTCGACCTATCGCGACACTTCGACCTATCGCGACACCTCACGACCTATCGCGACACCCCGACCTATCGCGACACCTCACGACCTATCGCGACACTTCACGAGCTATCGCGACACTTCGACCTATCGCGACACCTCGAGGTATCGCGACACCCCGACCTATCGCGACACCTCACGACCTATCGCGACACCCCGACCTATCGCGACACCCCGACCTATCGCGACACTTCACGAGCTATCGCGACACTTCGACCTATCGCGACACCCCGACCTATCGCGACACACCCCGACCTATCGCGACACCCCGACCTATCGCGACACACGGCCTTTAACGCATGAAAATTGAGAGTTAATTTTTGAGTGATTGGAAGGGTAGTTGAGCTTAATTTTAGGCACCTTGGTATAACTTTAGAACCTTGGAAGTGGGCAAAAGGCCTAGAAAGCAGAGAGGGATCTTCTGAACCCTGAGTGCCTGTTTTGACCCTTTAGTGCCTGAATGGTCATAACTTGACCATACGAACTCCGATTGATGAGATTTTGGTCTCGTTGGAAAGCTCGTTGAGAATCCTACGTGGACCTCGACTGGTTTTTGTAAGAATTATACGCGGAGTTTTAGAACATGCATTTTTAAGTTGACCTTTAGGTGGAACTAAGTGGTTCTCAGATTCAGGGGGTACAGTGAGCTACTCCAAGGGGACTAAAATTATTGAAGTGTGTCTTTCAAATACTTGTGGCAATAAAGCTATACTAACTTGTGAGTTTTTGCAGGAACTTTGTGTGCACTCAAGGCAATCCAAAGCAAGCTAGCAAGGGTGAGTACCAAGCTTGGGAGAAGGCTTCCTGGGCTTGTGTAGCAGTCTGGTCAACCAGCTAATTGAGGTTGGAAGATCTCTCAACCCTCCTTTTCAATTCCTAGCCTAGGCTAAGTACGACTTAGGTGTGGTGATTAATTAGGGCAACGTTAGGCACGAATCAAGTCCAAGAATATTAATCAACAAAGTGCAAGAAGTAAATAGGTCTTAAGTGCGAAAACCCTAAGGGACAAAAGGTAAACGGGAATCGATCACTCATCAAGTGCGGAAATTCACTTAAGTACTCCTGACGACGCAATTTCAGACAAGACCATAAACATAATATTCAACTAAAAAGAACAAAGTGATTGGTGCAAAATCAACCTGCAACGAGAGTGTGCTTGGGTTCCAGGGGGTAAACAAATCAGGCATATGAACCTTAGATCAGGCAGACACTTAGGCCGAGACAGACAAAGCCTCAGATCTTCTGAAGCTAGTGTCAATCACACTGCCAGGTCTTGGGCCCAGCAGTTGAGTGATTACCCATGCACTCCCAGATCAGAAACAAGTGATTCTGAGATGTCCTATCACATGGAGAGATCAGTAGGTAGTTCAGGGTTGGCTTATCTAGAAAAGCCAGAAGGGCCTTATAAGACTCAATTGGAATATATCAGGACGAATCGTCTAGGTGCTCGCATCTACGAAGACGGACTGAGAAGATCGGTGGTCCAGATTAAGAACCCCGATCAACCCCATGGATTAGACCATCCGGTAGTCAAGTTTGAGAATGGAGCCTACCTAGATAAAGAAGGGACCATATATGTAGTCACCACTCTTCCTGATAGAACTGATGAGTTTGGAAATGTGATTGCGGAGACCGACATGGGTGATATAGAGCAAGGGAACTTAGAGAGAGAGCCAAGAACTCCCCGTGGTAAATCTGTCTTGACCAGAATCATGACCCCAGAATGGATTCCACAGGATAATAAAAGCATAGATCTGCTTTTAAACCGAGAAACCGATGAGGCTTTTTGGAGATATAAATCTTCTCAATCTCAGGAGGTGAGTGCCCTCACAATCTATGAGTTTAAAGACCCTGATAGCCCAGGCCAAGTAACCTACCTAGACAATGCATCAGAGAGACTCTTCGTGGTCACTGAGCATGGCAGGCATGCTTACACATGGAAGGGTGAATTTGTTTTTCCCCAACCAAGGTCTAATGTGTCCTTTGGTCACCAAGGAGCTGG
Organism: Ceratopteris richardii; assembly: GCA_020310875.1. Lineage (NCBI taxonomy): Eukaryota > Viridiplantae > Streptophyta > Polypodiopsida > Polypodiales > Pteridaceae > Ceratopteris > Ceratopteris richardii. Next base: position 28,716,998 of record CM035414.1, on the reverse strand, counting down.
GACCTCCCAAGCTCATGGAGCTCAAAGAGATAGAAGTAGAGACAAACCTGAGGTAAGTTTTGCCAACTCCCTGGGAAGAGAAAGAACGGGAACAGAAAGGAATAGAGTGGAACCTGAGAGACATAGAACCCCATGGAATCAAAGGAATATTGATGATTTTCCTTTGCCAAGGCCGAGAGAACACACTAGGACCCTGCGACCAACTCAACTGGTGAAGTCCATGAAGAACTATTTCGATGGCACGGGGGACCCTTATGACCATGTGGCAGAATTTCGACAAGTGTTGAAAGCTGAACAGGTGGAGGACCTATTCACACAATATAATGCTTTCGGTCTAACCCTTAGGAACACTGCCCTTACGTGGTTCCAACCACTGAATGAGAGGCATTTCAGAAACATAGACCAACTCTTAGAGGCATTTATTGTTGAGTTTTCTAAGAGTGGAATCAGGCATAACACCTCCTCACTAATTCATAGCTTCAAACAAACACCTCAAGAGACGGTCAGACTAGCTGGAAGAAGATTTAGACAGTACCTGGAGAGATGCCCTATGCCGGAGTTACCCACACCAGCCAAACAAGTGGCCTTATTCCTAGATGGATTGTTGAGCACTAAGCTCAGGTCATATGTGTACCTGAAGGATCCCAGAACGATAGAAGAGTGCGTGCGCATGTGCATAGATATTGAGGACAATCTAGGTGAGGAATTAGAACTATCAAAAATCTATAAGGATTCTGATAGCTCTAGTAACATGGCATCTGGTCAATCCACATCCATCGAGGAACTTGCAGAGAAGGTAGCCCAAAAACTAGGTGTCTCTAGCAAGCAAATTCCAAGATTTGCCCCAGTTAAGCGGTGTTACAATTGTGGCGGTGAACATATGGCAAGTGTATGCCCCATTATGGCCCAACCTCAGGTGAATCCTAGTAGCCAGTACTGCACCATAGAGCGTCGGTACACCAATCACACGGCACAAGACTGCCCATATAACAAACAAACTGTTAGGCAAAATTATCCTCAGCCATATCCACAACATGGTAGTACCAGAATCAGTACCCATCACCACAATACAACAGACCACAACAAACTTATCAACCACCTTATCAAGGGCAGCAGAGACCTCAACCAGTCCTAGTGCAGCAACCCCCTGCTCCAACCAATGTGATCCCAGTGAAATATGCATCCACTGAAGAAAATCCGAATAGAGCCATAGTTCCAGTCACCCCATTGCTATCAGACAGTGATCCAAGTGACCATAGTTTTGACTCCACACATATTGATAGCCCACATGCTTACTACATGCAGTCACCCGAGCATAACGAGTCATACTATTATGAGGACCCAAGTGAAAATAGTGGGGAACCTGAGTATTCTAATGTTATGTACACAAACCCCAACTCTAGACCTCAACCTAGGCAGGTACGACCCCCATTTCCTAGAGGACCATGCTTCAGATGTCAGGGAGATCACCTTATACGTGATTGTCCACTGCCTGCCCCTACACAGCCGCAACCAGTAACCATTCAGGGCTTCTGTCAAGATTGCGGGAAAGAGCATCTCCTACGAGATTGCCCGAAGAACCCTAATAACATGCCTAAAATCACTCCTATCAATGTCGTTGGGTTAGTTGTAGACTCCACGGGGAGTGTGACTTCCACTGCACCTGTGCAGGTGATCACAAGAGCCCAGGCACTTCAACAACACCAAGGTGTTGGTCCCGAAAAGAGCCCCGAGGTGAGTGAAACAGAGAGCATACCCAAAAAGAGAACTAGCGCCTGGAAGGATAGTCGTGAGAGAATGAAGAGGCAATGGGCAAAAAAGATAAACGAACTTGAAGAAAGCGTGAGAGAAACCAAGGCAAAAATCACAGAGATCACATCTCAACCGCACTCCCACACACTTCCACCACTACCATCCCCATCACCCTCCATTTCTCCACCCTCTAATACACCCCTCGTAACCCACCCACCACCCCGAGTAGGATCAGTATTAGCTGACCCCACTCCTGAAGGCTTGGACATGATGTTCAAGGCCTACCAGGCTCGACTTCAAGAAGGGCCAACAGCTGCAAACCTAGACAAGAGTTACCCTAGAGCAGATTTAGAGATTGAACGGATGAAAATGTGCATGAAAATGGTAGAACAAGCTCAAGCTATACTTGAGACTAGTCAAAAGTTCAATCAGACAAACTCTGTCAAGCCGGATTTGCATTTCCAAGGCTTACTAGAAAGATTAGAGCAGTTGGTAAACAAATCACAAGTTTCTTTACCTCCACAGGCTCAACCAGTTGTTGAAAGAGGAAGCCCACCACCAATGGGAGCTTATGTTCCTAATTCCACGGATGCTGGAATACCTCCTTCAATTCAACAGTACTCTCAAGAGTTCTTGCGGGAAATACAAGAAGAGAAATCGGCCAAGGAGAAGGGTGATTCCCCTCCTATTCCTGAGATTGATGATCTTCATGATCAATTTCCCCAAGACATTCCGTCTATCTATGGAGATCAAACAGAGCAACAAGAGGATGAGAGATTAGATTTTGAATCTAATTCTTTACAAGAGTTGCCTCATTTCACAGGCCCATGGGAATCTGAATCTCTCCAGATCAGAGCTCCCACGATATTGGTAAGAAATGAAGACTCAGTGATTCCCAGGAACACTGATGTTGTGAAGAACACTAAGGTTCAATGTCACCTCACTGTAGAGGAACTCAAGGCAAAACCGGAGCTCTGGAATCATGTAAAGGATCAGGTCCCAGAACTTGAATCCAATACACCAAAAGTGGGCTCTAAACAAAAAGTACCAGGGATACCTCTCGACAAGATAGGAGACATGAGCGAAGGTGAAGAAGGTAACACTTATCTTCCGATCACCTATCAAGGTTACACAACCAAAGCAATTGTGGATTCGGGTGCCGGTGTTGCTATTGCAACCACCTCCCTGTGGAAGCGATGGGGCAAACCCACCTTAAGACCAACGAGAATGAAACTTCAAATGGCAGATGGTCATTTTGAAAGGCCTCTCGGATTGCTTGAAGGGATAACTCTAACCACTTGTGGTGTAGAGTTTGAACATACGTTTGCTATATGTGACTTTGAGAAGAATAATGTTTACGAGATGATCCTAGGAAGACCCTTCCTACGACAATTGCAAATAGTACAGGATTGGGGAACCAACTCCTTGTACTTACAGCACTTAGGGGTCACCACCAAGGTCAATCTGAAGGATCACACCTTCAGAGATGTACCACCCCTACAGTGGAATCCTATCCACAAAGCGAAAGAAGACTCTATCTCCGTGCATTCTGGAAGTTCACCTGAACCATCCTGGTTGCATGAAGATACTCACTTGTGGATGTGCAAGGTCGCAGAGGAAGAGGAAAAGCGCCTAAAAGAGAGAGAAGAAGGAACTCCCCCAGGAGATCGACCAATAAAAGACCCAGCCTATACACCAATGATATTTCCAGATGAGGAATTTGAGCCTCATGGTTGGGCAGAAATCTTAGCTACCATGGACATTGCAGTCAATGAGGAACAATGGACACCCCATTGTGATGAGGAGGGTTATGATATTTCAGTGTTCATGTGTCAGCCCTTGTTGGAAGAGTGTGATCCTAGTGAGTTCATAGAAGAAGAAGAGAATGACGATGATCTAGAATCCATTGTGATGGATACATACTTTGACTCAGAGGAACACTACTTAGAAGACCTAGGGGTGTTAACCCAAAAGGAAGAAGAACCCCTTGCGAGCATTAAAACGATAAGTTCCAAGAAAGGAAGTGAAGGAGGTCAGAAGAAAAAGAAAAGGAAAGCAGTGAGACAAGAAGAGGAAGAATCATTGTTTGAAGTACCAGAAAATTTCAAGAAATATGAAGTGGAAGACCGGAAAATTTTGGTACGAATGCCTAAGAGAGAGGCCATTATAGGAGAAGCATATGACAATAAAGAAAAGACCAAAAAAATTGTAGTGTCCATTGAAGGGAACGAAGAGCGATGTACGTACATAGGAGACGACCTAAGTGCAGAAGAAGAAGCAGAGCTTGTAGCTCTATTAAGGGAATATAGGGATGTGTTCGCATGGCACTATAGAGACTTGAAAGGAGTAGATCCAGAGATTTGCTCTCATACGATTCCGATGACCGCTGATGCCAAGCCCACCAAACAAAAACCCTACACATATAATGACAATTATGCAGCCAAAATAAAAGAGGAAATTGACAGGCTGATTGAAGCCGGATTCATCTATGAGATTGAGCACACTGAATGGGTGTCCCCCATTGTAGTGGTGCCCAAGAAGAATGGGAAATTGCGAGTGTGCATTAACCTTAAAAAAGTCAATGCCGCTACGATCCGAGATAGTTATCCTCTTCCAATCACCGAACATCTATTGGAGCGTGTTGCAGGCAAGGAAGTTTACAGCTTCCTTGATGGATTTTCAGGTTACAACCAAGTAGCCATTGCCCCCGAAGATCAGCACAAAACGGCCTTTGCCACAGAATGGGGAATCTTTGCATTTCGTGTGATGCCATTTGGGCTCACCAATGCACCTGCAACATTCCAAAGACTCATGTGTCATGTCTTCAAAGAGTTCTTGCGAAAGAGCTTAGAAGTATATGTGGATGATCTGTGCGCTCATTCCCAAGAGAGAAGTTACCACATCCCTGAGCTCAGGCAAATCTTCAACAAGTGTAGAGATTATCGAGTGTGTCTGAATCCAGAGAAGTGTGTGTTTATGGTACGACAAGGTAAGATCTTAGGTCACATTGTTTCTAAGAATGGAATCTCAACAGATGAAGACAAAGTAAGAGCAATAGCAGAGTTGCCCAGACCAAGGAATGTTAAAGAGGTACAAGCCTTTATGGGCCATTGTGGATATTACCGTAGGTTTATCCACATGTATGCCATCATAGCTAAACCTCTTTATGGGTTGTTAACAAATTTTGAATGGAGCGAGGAATGCGAGACTTCCTTCAACGAGCTGAAGAGACGTTTGTGCACAGCACCAATATTGACTACTCCGGATTGGAGTAAACCCTTTCATGTCCATGTAGATGCCTCAAATCATGCAATAGGATGTGTGCTAGCGCGACCCACGGGTGAAGGAACCCTAGATTTGCCGATAGCATATGCTAGTAGGCAACTAAATGCAGCTGAACGAAATTATACCACAACGGAAAGAGAAGGCCTAGGTATGGTATATGCTGTGAAGAAGTTTAGACACTATCTATTGGCCAATAAGTTCAAGTTTTTCACTGATCATCAAGCTTTACTATATTTGGTCAATAAACCTTGCAATACAGGCCGCTTAGTAAGATGGTTCCTCTTACTAATGGAATACGACTTTGAGGTTGTTGTCAGGAAAGGTAGAACCCATCTTAGGGCAGACCATCTTTCTCGCATCACTTCAGGAGAGCCACCGCAAGGAGTGTCTGATGAATTGCCCGATGCTTATCTGTTCAATTTAGAAGTTGTTCCTAAATGGGCAAATAAGTTGGTACCAGTCCTAACCTTCGGGCCTGCAAATAAAAATGTTAAAACAAGCAAAGAGGAAATTGTAAAATCGCTAAAGTATCAAATATTAACCGGAAGTATGTACAAGCAAGATGCCGAGGGCGTATTAGCTTGTTGTGTCGAGGATGATGAACACGCTAGTTGGTTGCAACAAGCCCATGAGGGACTGCTAGGGAATCACTACTCTAAACAACGAACATTGCAGAATCTAAAACGCTTAGGAGTGTATTGGCCTAGCATGGACAAAGAAATACAAGAGTGGATCCAGAGTTGTCCAGGGTGCCAGGAGAGACCCCCAGTGGAGCATGCCACTCTTTATCACGTGTCATTAATCCGAGACTGGAGTGCTCCATTGGTCGAGTTCATGAGATCGGGAACATTACCCAATCAGGCTAGTCTTGCAAGGAAACGGAGCATGAAGCAAGAGGCTCAAGACTATGCCTTAGTAGGAGACAACCTATATCGAAGAGGCAAGGATGGTTACCTAAGACTGTGCGTTCATGAATCAGACTACTTGAAAGTCTTAGAAACGGCACACAGCGGTGCTGCAGGCGGACACTTTGGGCCTGACAGAGTAATTAAGACCATTCTATTCTCGGGACTTTGGTGGCCCACTCTTCATATGGATGCACACTCTTATGTGAAGAGTTGCGACACATGCCAACGTGCCCAATATCCGATAAGAAAAGATGAAATGCCCTTAAGGCCAATGATGGGAGGACGTGCATTTTCAAAGTGGGGTATAGACTTTGTAGGTCCCATCAACCCCCCAGCTAGAAACTCCCACGCAGAATACATTATTGTAGCCACAGATTACCTTACAAAGTGGGTGGAAGTAAAGGCCACGACAAAGAATGATGCTCAAACGACGGCTAAGTTCTTATTCGAAAATGTGTTCACTAGATATGGGTTACCAATAGAGTTGGTTAGTGATAGAGGTACGCACTTCTTGAATGAGGTCATTGAAAATCTCCTTCAAGAATTCATGGTGGTACATAAGAAGTCTGCACCCTATCACCCACAAGCTAACGGACAAGCCGAGAGCACGAATAAGATCCTATGTAACGTATTGACGAAACTGGTAAATAATAAACGCTCTGATTGGGACAAACAACTTCATCATGCTGTTTGGGCATACCGAGTTGCCTACAAAACGGTACTCAATGCCACCCCATTTCAGATGGTCTTCGGACAGAATGCAGTGCTACCACTAGATTTCCTAATCCCAGCTTTAAGAGTAGCACAAGAGCATGAGTGGAATGGACATGAGTTGTCCTCTAGGATCTTGGATCTAGAGCGTTTAGGTGAGACGAGGCTACGAGCAGCAGCAGGCATCTATGCTGCAAAGAAACGGCAAAAGGCATATTTTGATGCCCATGTGAAGGATAAGGGCTTGAAAGCAGGGGATCTAGTTTTAGTCTACACATTGAAACAACACGCAAGAAAGCTAGAAAAGAGAGGCTACGGACCTATGATCATTAATAGGATCTCCACGAGTGGAGCAGTACAACTAGCCACTTTAGAGGGGGATGTCCTCCCAAACTATATTAGCGGGTGCAGAGTCAAGCTGTATCAGGAACCTCTCACGGAGGAAATGCTAAGTCGAATCAATACTGCTAAACAACGTAAAGAGGAGGAAAAACGAATTCGAGAAGAAGCACAGGCAGAGGCCATAGAGCGCATTAAGCACATGAAGCTAAGAAGACAAGGACTAGGGAGAGAACATTATAACCATCAGGAAACTTCACCCAGATATTCCATGGCCATGTGTCAAGTAAAGTCAACCACTCATCCTAGCATAGTGGACAGGAGACCATTCATTACAGTTAGGCTAGAACACGGCAACTCTTGCCAAGAACTCAGGGCTTTAATTGACTCAGGTGCTGCGACTAGTGCGATTAGATGGTCCCACTATAAGGATTCAGGAATAGAAATGCGGCCAATTGAGGCATACCTCATAGGGCTAGGAGGCATGGAAACCCCTTGCATGGGTGAGGTGGATCTTCCTATCCTCATTAAGAATATGACCATGACGGCGAAGCTACTAGTGTGCCATGATGACGACCTGATAGAACCCCTAATCCTTGGCCAAGATTGGCTATACGATCACTCAGTGGACCTAAATCTTAGACAAGGCTCCTTACAGATTGGAACCTTAGAGCAGAAGCGAGTGATACCGCTTGACTTCCCTAACGGCATTCCGCCTGACGGTTGTGACCCTAGACCCTATGAAACACATGCGACGGAAGACCGGAAGATCTTTGATCAGCTCAATCACGCTACGTCTACACCAACCCGCTTGGGCTTGGCTATAGACAGTTGTCAATCAGAAAGACGACAGGAGACCTTCCCTGGAACTTCCTGCAAACTAAAAGAGGCAGCTACCCATCCGCGAGGGCAGATGGACACAATCAGCGGGCAGATGGACACAATCAGCGGGCAGGTGGGTTGCATCAGCAGCCAAATGAGCACGACACCCTGCGGTGCTCATCCTTCCAAACTTGTGGCGGACAGGCCTAGATTAAAGTTAAAGAACGAATCATTTCCCAGTGGGCAGGTCACGCAAGTGTTGGAACTCCCTTCTTTTCCAAAGCAGAGCGTCCACCCGACCTCTCAACCTCAACCACAGCAGAGTCAACCACGAAGAAGGAACCCAGACCGACGGCAGTATCATAAGACGCAGCAAGGAAAGCAGTTTAGGCCAACCAAGGGAAGCGGCACCAGACAAATATGGGTGCCAAAAGGACAAAAAACACCGAAGAACTCCAACAAAGCCGAGATCGACAAGCAAAAGGCAGGGCAGAAACAGAATCAGTATCCACCATCCCCTCGACCTTCTTCTACAAGTCCGAGCATTCGACAAATTTGGATCGCCAAGAAATACCTTACCCATAGACCCACACCCACGCAGATTTGGGTACCCAAAAGGTCTCAAATACATCACACACCCATTCAGAAACCTTTACCCATCTTTAGCTCTAAGAGCTACGACCCCTCTATCCAAGCATGGAGAATTAAACTGTGTACTAAACCCCCTGACCCAATTCTGTAAATCCACCCACACTAACATCAGGAGCATTCCGAGCCATTGCATACCCAAAACATGCATCTAGGATGACACTGACCACTAATCACCACTCACACTATCACAAACACTTCACCACTAACCACTGACATCCGGGATTGTCATGTTAGTATTGTGAAGGGAACACCATTACATCATTTGTTTCCTATACAACACTAATGCGCCTTTCGTCTTCCAGCAGATAGGCAACCTACTCTCATGGCAACAGCGGCAGGCACAAGCTCTCAGGCAGGATCTGGTGCTCCTATCAATTGGGATGCCATGCCAGTGGAAGCTCCACCAACAGCTCGGCCTGAAGAATTCTTGAATGTGCGAAGGATTCCTATTCCAGATCCACCCAATGGACTAACCGAAAGAGTAAAAGGGCACTCCCATTGGTTCAATGAAATGCCAGGGGATTTGGGAGATGCAGATCACATCTGGGAGTCCAAGATGGAGTGTGGAGGGGTTTGGTGGACCTTCCAGTTCTTTTCAAGAGAATTTGAGACCTTACAGAATGCAGCTCCACTTCAAGATATCTGGCAAAAGGCAGGACTACAAACTTACTTCAGTGCAGCTCTACCTAAACCCGACTTCCTCAGGTGCTACTACTTGATCGCTACGCTGAAACCTACTGGGGATAAAGATCATTCAGGCACATTCTGGGTGCCCTCCTTATCCAATCTGGAGGAGATGAGGAAGTTTGAATTAAATGTAACGTTAATCAGGGAAGCCCTTCAAATGTATGGCACTCATGTGCCTTCAGATCGCGACCCCTTGATACCAGAATCAATGAAAAGCAATAGAGTCAAGAAGCTCAAAGAAATGTGCGCCCTCACCCCCAACATCGCCATACCTCTGCGGATGTGCCTCCAGCACTTCGCATTTCCCGCTCAGGACCGTTTCACTCAGCCTCACAAGAAGATATGGTACGGGTTGTATTTAGCAGAGACCGGAAGCTTGCCCATTAAGATGCCGGTATGGATCTTAGATCAAGTGTATGAGGCAGGCAAGCGGGGAGTGAGGAAGCCCACTTTACATGGTTGTTGTGCGCTGACAAGAATCATCTACAGATGTCTTGCATATGACGTGCCAGTTGCCCGAGCCCTAAAGTATGCACACCTGGAGCTGTTCAAAGGGCGGAAGTCAGGGAGTCAGCCTGCAAAAAGAATGCGTGGATCCCTTTCACAGGTCCTAATCCCTCCAGAAGCCACCGTCGAAGCCTCCACTAGAGAGGAAGCCCAAGTGGCATCTTTCACAATCCATCTCCAAGAGTCTCAACCAAGAGAGGTGGTACAGCCCACTCCTTCTGCCCCTCCACTACCTACCGATGCAGAATTTGCAGCTATGGCCACCTTCACCGAGGACCCAAACTTTGATTTTGAAACATTCCTGCAGACGGCCCATCTATCAGACAGTGAAGGTTGCCCTGACAATGTCGATCCGGGGACATCAGCCCAAAGAGAACATGCACGAGGCGAGACTAGCAGTGTACAGGAGATAGGAGTGGCACAACTTCCTCAGAGATTAAGCACACGAGCTCAGGAGAAGGCACCAAGAGATGACCTAGAAGAGAGTGAAGACGAAGCCCCTGCATATACGGCACAGCTCAAACGACTCTACCGAACAATCAAGCAAGTGCAACGATGCCATAAAATGTCAGAAGAAGCAAATAGGGCCCTAGTAAACCAGATGCTGCAGTCGGAGAATATCGACCCCCATTTTGTAGAATCGCTAAATCTTTTGGCGGACACCTGTGGCATCAGTGAAGCAATGAGAACCTTGGTCTATCGAGAGAACCCTACTTATGATCAAAGAAGAATTGATACACGGCCTCGACAAGGAAAGATGATTCAGATGGAAGTATCTACCGCGTTAGCTACGTCCACGTCAGAAGATGTTCACATGAGGCCCAATGATGAACCGGAGGAAATTATGCACGCACCATCCCCCCCATCATCTCCTATCCCACCCTCAGAACCTCCCCCCACGTGTCTTTCTACACAACCAATATCCTCCTATAGTGAGACCATTGTACACACCCCCGTTTCCACTTTCCTTCCTTCACCCTCATCCATCTCTGTCACCCAGATTTTTGAACCCCAACTAGGTCACCCTTCCTTCCTCCCTGCCTTTGGACAACCATCTGTCACTAGTCAGACTCTTTCCCTTCCCTTACCCTCCACCCCTCCATTTCCTCCCTCCCAAACTCTACCTACCCCGTCCCTTGTAACTGCCTCGGGCACCACACTAATCACCCAACCCTCCTTCTGGACCCAACTTGTAAACATTCTTCAACAGGTTGATGAACATAATAAAAAGTCCCTTCCCCAAATTCACTCCCCCACATTCACGGCCACCACTATCACACCACCCACCGTTCCGGTGTTCACATTTCACGAATCACACTCTCTCATGTCCGACCCCATGGACATCTCACCATCCGCTGGATCACCCACCACCACTGTTCTCACAACACCATCACAGGTTATTACACTCACATCACCACTTCCACACACGGTAGGCACAACATCCACCTTTCCCATTCCCACTTCCCAACCCCCTGCATCTCCCATCCTTACCCCTGCATCCACCTCATTTAGTCTTGCACTCGACACCATGCTCGAAGCTGCCACTCAGCTTAAACAGGAATATAAATTATTGGAAGAAAATAACAAGGAGCTTTGCACCCTCTCAGCAACACTCCAAGAGCGTGTCAATGCTTTGGAGTCCAGTCATACGGAGTCACAACGTAAAATATCTGCCCTCGAACATGCAAATGCGCAACTCGAAGCGAGGCATATGGAAGAGAGCAAAGCCATGGAGGAACAGCTGCGAGATCAAATGGGCCGCAATGCAAGGCTTCAACGAAACATGGCCTTGCTACGACGACATCTGGCGGCAGCTCAAGAAGAGAACAGACGGCTTCAACAACAAAACCAAGAGAACCTCGAGGCTGCCATGGAGAACACCCCGGGAGCACCCATAGACCCGGCTAAATTTCAAGCTGTTCCCTCAGAAAGCATACAACAGGTATTGGAAACTTATGCCAATCTTTTAGAAGCACATGATCAGCTTGCCGACCAACTGAAGGACCTACAGAGACCCCAAGAGTCTACACCACACCAACGGGAACCTAAAGAGATGACCGACGCTGCTACTTCACCTGAACCTGAACATTCAACGACCAATGACGTACTGGAGTTACGGCAACAGGTTGCAGAATTAAAATTGAAGTTGATGCAGTACGAGCGACCTCCTTCCCCACCTGAGCAACCCATGGAAGAGGAAGAAGTTATTATTCCAGTGGAGGAAGCGTATGAAGAGAACTATGAGCCTCAACCTTTTCCAGGAGGCACAACCACTGAGGAGGGACAGGACACTTATGAGGAACCCCCTTCGGCATGGATGAAACAGGTAGAAGAAATGGGGCAGACTCATGAAGAACGTATCACCTACCAGATGTTGGCCATGAAGACCATTGAAGAAACCATACTTCAATCAGAATACTTCAGACAGCTGGCTCCTAGAAGACTAATCACCAGCTCAGAATTACAATATAAGCCATACTTTGTACTGTTGGCAGACTACAACGCTGAGGTCAAACGTAAGACCAACAAGTACCCAACGTTCGCAACGCAATTTGAACCGGAGGACATTCCAGAGGAGGCGCGCAAAGGGAGAATACATCAACCCATCTGGAGGCAAAAGCTATTGGAGACCTATCCCGAGATGCTACGAACATGGGACCACGCACCCATGCATTTAAAGTATAACAATTGCTATGGACCAGTACAACGGAGAAGGACATGGAAGTCGTTTGCAATCAAAGTCAAGAACAATGCCAATTGCAAAGAATGGCTCAATTACCCCGCCATCGCTCCCCCAACCGGTACTCCCACGGTGTCATACATGATGGCAACCATCAGACATTGGATACCACGTCTCCACCCCATGCCAGATGTCGCTGCCCAGATGATGCTCAAGATCTTTGATATGATGCAGGTCGTACTCAAAACTTTTCGCAATGTATGCAGGATTCAACCTCCTATTCCCGGGTTTATTAATGGTAACTACGACCTGCTATATGATATGAGCACAACCCCAAGCATACGAGTGGCTTACGCATGGCACGCACGCATCAGATATCTCCCTGCCTGCTACAAGCAAACGTTCGATGAAATGTTCACCACGGGATTCTGGGAAGCACACTCAGAGGTGTTCGCGCCACGGCCCACCCATTTGTTACACCTCTTTGCATGCGAACAAACGATGCACTCAGAACTCTACACAACGCCACAGACGGACATACCGGGCCCAGTCAATTGGGATACCCTGCAGAGAGACCTGATCCGAGGGCTGCGAATCAAAGAACATGAGGTGGGAGCTGACATTCTCCAGAACTATATTGATCAACCCGCAGAGCAAAGGTCTGTCAGAGGCGACAGACCCTAGGGGGGGGAGAGTGTTGACAGGATACGGGAAGAAGCAAGTACGGACACACATGCAGATCTAGCACTGAGGCAACCCTTCATTTTTTTTTAAAAACCCTCACATCATTTTAAAGTGATTCTCATCACTACAAACCCTTGTAAATATCATTTCACCTTTTTGTAGCTCCATTTTGTACAAGCCGAGGAGTCCTCGAGCTTGGGGAGCCTTAGAAGTAGTTGCCTGTCAATTTTCATAATTTTTAGATCTCGTTTGGGCCCTCAAATAAGCACTGGAACCTAATTTTTAACTAGGCCGGACACTAGGTCTGGACAGGGCCAAAGCTAGTCAAAAACTATAAATAGAGCTAGAGAGCTCATTTTTGAGGTTAGCTTCTTGTAGTTTGAGCTTGTATGAGAACTTTCTTGCAATAGAAGTGATTCCATTGTCTACCCTCTTTGTTCTTACTGTGTGTGCGCGTGTGTGTGTATGTGTGTGCATGCTTGTGTGCTTCTCACTCACGCACTTGTGCTTCCACTTGCTCGTGGTCTTCATACCATCCTCATGTCTTCCCGGATTGACATTAAAGGAGGTGCTACTCATCACTGAGCTACACACACTAGCACTTTGATTGTCATTAGAACATCTTGAAGGTAGATGGGAAGCTCCAGCTCATGCATGCAAGGGCTTTCCACACCTCGCATTCCTATGAGATATGCTTCTATAGGATTGATACTTAATTTCAAATCTTGATAGAAAGAAAGTCTAACTGCAGTAGTGGCTGCACCTGAGTCAATTAAGGCTCTTACATTCCTTGCACTCTTGCCTTATCCTACTTCTAGGGTCACAAAGGGATGTCGGTCTATTATTCGAGGTAAGTATTCGAGGTGAGATTGCTCTTGATGCTTGGCACATGGCTACGTGATATCTTGGAGCCTCATGAGTGTCTGACCTAGGCTAATCTCTACCCTGTCTTCTCAATTTTATTCATCAGATGCGTTCTAAGGCTTCTAAATGCACTTCTTCTCGGACTCATTTTTCCTCTTCCTTATGTTTCTTTCTAGTGTTGTGTTGACTAAGTGTTTCCTCTATGAGCGGTTCTTGATATAATTTGACTCTACATCCACTAATGTAACTAAGTAGAATATCACCTTCTAGGGTGGCTAATTGGACAGCTCTACTTGTTGATATTCTATTATTAATCATGGGTTCACAACCACACTTCTCCAACTTCCATGCATGTTGCTTCAAGGTGTACACTAAGACTAAATTTCTTGCTTTCAAGCCTTTATCCTTCACATGGGCATCAAAGTATGCCTTTTGCCTTTTCTTGGATCCGTATATTCTTGCAGCTAAATCTCATTTCACCTAATCGTTCTAGATCAAAGATTCTAGACGAGAGCTCATGGCTGGTCCATTGATGTTCTTTTCCTATTCTTAATGTAGGGATCAAGAAATCTAGTGGCAATACTGCATTCTAATTAATACCATCTGAAAGGGTGTGGCTTGTAGTATCATTTTATAGGTGACTCGATATGCCCAAACAACATGGTGTAGCTATTTATCCCAATCAGACTGTTTATTATTCACCAATTTTGTCAATGCATTACATAGGATCTTATTTGTGCTCTCAACTTGTCCATTAGCTTGTCAATGATAGGGGGCATATTTCTTATGTACCACCAAGAGTTCTTGGAGAAGGTTTTCAATGACTTCATTCAAGAAGTGTGCATCTCTATCACTAAATAACTCTATGGGTAGCGCGTATTTGGTGAACACATTCTTAAATAAGAACTTAGCTATCATTTTAGCATCGTTCTTCATCATGGCTTTTACTTCTACCCATTTGGTTAGATAGTCTGTGGCAACAATGATGTATTCAACATGTGAACTCTTTGTTGGGGGATTAATAGTACCTACAAAGTCTATTCCCCACTTAGAGAATGTCTGACCTCCCATCATGGGTTTCAGTGGCATCTCATCCTTACATATTAGATATTGAGTTTGCTGACAAATATCACACCGCTTCACATAGGTATGTGCATCCATGTGAAGGGTTGGCCACCAAAGACCTACAAATAGAATTGCCTTGATCACATGGTCTGGTCCAAAATCTCCCTCTACCACACCTTGGTGAGCAGTTTCTAAGATCTTAAGATATTCGCTCTCATGAACACATAGTCTGAGGTATCCGTCTCTTCCGTGCTTGTATAAATTATCTCCATTGAGTGAATAATCTAGTGCTTCTTGTTCTAAGATCTTTCATCCAGCCAATGTCATCTCTTGAGGGAACGTTTTTGTCCTTAAGAAGTCTACCAAAGGTTCACTCCAATGTGGTACTATAGACACTTGATATAGAGTGGCATGTTCTATCGGTGGTCTTATAGCATAGATTTGGCATTCCTTGCACATCATATGGACATCTGCTTCCATGGTAGGCCAATACATGCCTAATCTTTGCAGAGTCTGTAGGGTTTGATGTTTGGAGTGATGTTGTTGCAGTGCACCTACATGTGCTATTTGCAACCATTTTGCATGCTCATCTTCATCTACACAGCAAGCAAGTATGCCTTGGTCGGTGTGTTTATACACACTTCTTGCCAATATGTGGTATTTTTGGGACCTCACTACTTCTTTATCTTTGGCTTTTAGTATAGGATGTTTGGGTCCAAATGTTAGAATAGGCACTATGTTCTTGGCCCAATCAGGCACTACTTCTAGATTGAACAAGTAAGCATAAGGAAGTTCATCTGAAACTCTTTGAGGGAACTCCCTAAAGTTAGTCTAGAAAGGTGATCTGCCCTAAGGTGAGTCCTACCTTTCCTAACCAAAACTTCAAAGTCATATCCCATTAGTACGAGGAACCAACTTACTAATCTACTAGTATTGCAAGGTTTGTTCACTAAATATAGTAGTATTTGATGGTCTGTAAAAAAATTAAACTTATTTGCAAGAAAATAATGTCTAAACTTCTTAACTGCATGTACCATGCCTAATCCTTCTCTTTCGGCAGTGGTGTAATTTTTTTCATCTACATTCAATTGTCTACTGGCATAAACAATGGGACAATCAATATTACCTTCACAAGTAGGTTGTGCTAGTATACACCCAATAGCATAATTGGATGCATCCACATGAACATGAAATGGCTTGTTCCAATTTGCTGTACTCAAGATAGGTGATGAACACAATCCTCACTTAAGCTCATTAAAGGAGTTTTCACATTCTTCCGTCCACTCAAAGATAGTCAAAAGGGAGTATAGTGGATTTGCAATGATTGCATACATATGAATGAAACGTCGATAGTAGCTGCAATGTCCCATGAAATCTTGTACTTCCTTGATATTTTTAGGCCTAGTTAGCTCTACAATAGCTCTAACTTTATCCTCGTCCATGGAGATTCCATTCTTTGACAATATGTGTCCTAGAATCTCGCCTTGCCTCAACATGAAAACACACTTTTTTGGGTTTAGGCAGACCCGATATTCTCTACATTTGTCAAAGATTTGTTTGCGCTCACGTGTTTGTCTTATGTTGGAATGAGCACGTAGGTCATCAACATAGGCTTCCAAGTTTTTATGCAAGAACTCTTTAAATACATGACACATTAGCCTCTGAAAGGTAGTAAATGCATTGGTAAGACCAAATGGCATTACTCAAAAAGCAAATATGCCCCACTCTATGGCAAAAGCCATCTTATGTTGGTCTTTTGGGGCAATGGCCACTTGATTGTAGTGTGAGAATCCATCAAGGAATTTATACACCTCCTTGCCTACTACTCTCTCTAATAGGTGATCAGCGATAGGAAGTATATAACTATCTCTAATGGTGGTTGCATTAACCTTGTTCAAGTTAATGCAAACTCGTAACCTTCCATTCTTTTTGGGCACCACTACAATGGGGGATAGCCATTCATTGTGCTCAATCTCATAGATAAATCCGGCTTCTACCAATCAATATATCTCTTCCTTGATCTTGGTAGCATAAAAAAGTATAAATTATCATTATAGGTGTATGGCTTCTGCTTGGAGGGTTTGGCTTCTGAGGTCATGGGACTTGTGTGCAAGCATATGTCAAGGCATACTCCTTTTAGGTCCTTATAACTCCATGCAAACACATCTTTGTATTTTCTTAGCAAGGCTATCAACTCTTGCTCCTCGTCCTTTGTCAAATCATGTCCTATGTATGTACATCGTTCTTCACTTTCTTCTATGGTTACAATCATTTTTTTAGTTGTCTCCTTGTTATCATACGCCACTCATATGAGTGCTTCTCATTTAGGCATTATGATCATGACTTTAATATCCTCTACTTCATACTTCTTAAAACTTCGCACCTACCTCTCTGGAGTTTTCTCGTTTCTCTTCTTCTACTGCCACTTTGCACATCCATAAGTGGGTGTCTTCATGCATCCATGAGGATCTTGATCCTATGGAATGCACTAACTCCATCTCATTTGTGGCTCTACGAATGGAATTCCACTATATTGGGGGACAAAGTCCTTGAGATTGACTTTGGTTGTAATTCCTAAGTGTTGCAAATACAAGGAATTGGTTCCCCAATCCTATACTATTTGCAACTATCTCATAAATGCTCTTCCCAAAATCATCTCATAGGCCTAGTCTCTGCTAAAGTCACATATGGCAAAAGTATGCTCAAAATGTACGCCACAAGTAGTGAGAGTTATCCCTTCTAGAACTCCTAAGGGTGTTTCTATGTGACCATTGGTCATCTGTAATTTCATTCTCATTTACCTGAATGTTGGTTTGCCCCAATGCTTCCATAAGGAAGTGGTAGCATTGGCAACTCCTACGCTTGAGTCCAAGATAGCCTTGGTTGTGTAGCCTTGATGAGTGATAGGGAGATAGGTTTCATTCTTCTCCTTCACTCATGTGTCCTCTCTTATCCAAGGGCATTTCTGGCATTGTTTAATGTGAGCCTACCTAGGAGCAGGATTTGGCTACCTAGGAGCAGGTGTTGCGAGCGGAGCAAGTGGATGACTTTTTTGTGCAATATGAATCCTTTGGGCTAACCCTCACGGAAATAGCCTTAACTTGGTTTCAATCCTTGGATCCAAATCCTTTGGCAATATCAAACAATTCTTCCAAGAATTTATTGGGAAATTCACTAAGCAAGGGATCAAGCACAATTCGTCATCCTTAATACATAGTTTCAAACAAGCTCCTAATGACACAATAAAAAATGCAGCACGAAGATTTAATCAATACGTAGTCCGATGCCCTGTGACAGAGAGACCTTCTTAGCAAAAAAGGATATCCCTATTTTTAGAAGGTCTAACAAATGGAACATTGAGAATCTTAGTATACGTAAAACGATCGCAAACTTTGAGTGAGTGTCTTTCGGAGTGCATAGATTTGGAAGACAACTTAGCTGAGGATCTCAAAACCACATAAGATCCTACCAAAACAGAGGATACAAGGAGCAATGAGACTTCTAGTTCGAGCTATGTGGAGGAAGTGGCAGCGTTAGTGGCCAAGAAATTAGGAGTACAAGGAAAAAGGAACTACTAGAACTCCTCCTTGAGGGTGCTAATGTTAGGAATTTGCACACTTTGTGGTGGAGATCATCCATCTCATGTCTGCACTAGAGAAGGATTAGGGTTATCACAACCTTACCCTTACGATAGACAACCAACTCAGGAGCCTAACATATACTCTTATAGTGAGCAGAAGTACATTAAGTACAACACCAAAAACTATCCAATGAATAGACAACCACGACCGTTTGTACCACCCCAATGTAGACCATACAGGTACCCGCCTAGAGAATAAGACAGAGGAGTTCCTAGGTATAACCCATGTCCAGCACCACGAAGAGCAACTAGACCATATGAACATGGAGGATATAGCCAACCTCAACCTATACCAGGACAACAATCACCCCACCCACTAGCTCCAACACAAGGGCCGAACATCAAAATACAAGTGGTTTGTCTTGAGTGTGGCAAAGAACAGTTCCTGAGACATTGTCCCGGACATCCCTCTAGTGCACCAAAGGTTACACCGTTAATGTAGTAGGCTTAGTAGGGGATTCAAGTTCTAGTAGCGATAATGTGGCTCCTATACATGCAGTTACTAGGGCACAAGCCTTAGAACAAGCTAAACCAGCTGAGCAATCAGAGCCAAGTGATTCAGCAGAGCCTAGTAAGAAAAAAACAGGAACATGGAAGGATACTAGAGAGAAGGCCAATCGTAAGTGGACCAAAAAGTTATCCAGACTAGAAGAAAGCCTAAAAGATGCAAAGACAAATATAGAAGATATTTCCTCTCAAAGCCCCTCGCATGTCAAAACTCCATCCACACCACCTCATCCCCACCCACCAACCACTGTAAATAAACCACAACCAGGATTGGTTCTTGCAGATCCAACCCCAGAAGACTTGGACATGATGTTCAAGGCATACTAGGCTTGACTTCAAGAAGGGCCAACACGTGCAAACCGAGACAAGAGCTACCCTAGAGCAGATTTAGAGATTGAACGGAAAAAAGTGTGCATAAAAATGGTGGAACTAGCTCAAACTATGTTCGACGCCGATCAATCGTTCAATCAGACAAATGCTATTACACTAGGTTTGCACTTCCAGGGCTTACTAGATATATTAGAGAAATTGGTAAATAAACTACAAGTTTTTTTACCTTCACACGCTCAACCAACTGTTGAAAGAGAAAGCCCATCACCAAAGAAAGTCTATGTTCTTGATTCCATAGATGATGGAGAACCGCTTTCAATTCAACAACACGCTCAAAAGTTCTTGCGGGAAATACAAGAAGATAAATGGGCCAAGGAGAAGGATGTTCTCCCTCCTATTCTTGAGATTGATGACCTTCATGATCAATTTTCACAAGACATTCCATCTATTTATGGAGACCAAGTAGAGCAACAAGGGAAAGAAAGTTCAAGATTTGAATCCAATTCTTTACAAGAGTTGCCATAGTTCATAGGCCAATGGGAATCTGAATCTCTCGAGATTAGAGCTCCCACAATATTGATCAGAAACAAAGACTCGGTGGTTCCAAGAAACACTGAAGTCATGAAGAACACCAAGGTTCAGTGTCATCTCACTTTAGAAGAGCTGCTCAAAGTAAAACTTGAGTTATGGAAACATGTGGCAAATCAAGTTCCAGAACTTGATTCCAAGATCTCAAAAGCAGGCTCTAAGCAAAAAGTTCCAGAGATACGTCTAGACGAAATAAGGGACATGAGCAAAGGTGAAGAAGGTAATACTTATCTTCCAATCACCTACCGAGGTTACACAACCAAAGCGATCATAGATTCAGGTGCTAGTGTTGCTATTGCGACCACCTCCTTGTGGAAGCTATGGAGTAAACTCGCATTAAGACCAACTAGAATGAAGCTTCATATGGCTAACGGCTATGTGGAAAGACCTCTAGGATTGCTAGAAGGGATAACTCTAACCACTTGTGGTGTAGAATTTGAGCACACCTTTGCTATGTGTGACTTTGGTAAAACTAATACCTACGAAATGATCCTACGAAGACCCTTCCTACGACAATTGCAAGTTGTACAGGATTAGGGAACCAACTCCTTATACTTGCAGCACTTAGGGGTCACAACCAAGGTCAATTTGAAGGATTACACCTTCAGAGATGTACCACCCCTACAGTGGAATCCTATCCACAAGGAGCAAGAAGATTCAATCTATCTGCATTTCTAGAAGTTCATCTGATACATCTTGGATGCATGAAGATACTCATTTGTGGATGTGCAAGGTCGCAAAGGAAGAGGAAAAACACCTAAAAGCAAGAGAAGAAGGAACTTCTTGAGGCAGTAGACCAGTTAAGGACCCAACCTATACACCAATGATCTTTCTAGATAAGGCATGTGTGTACCTAAGTACCAACTTAGGGACTTGTGGAGAAAGAGACTATACCTCAATCCCCCGCAAGTGCATATAGTGGGGATTCATGCTTTATTTATCAATCCGAGGAGTATCAAAACCTAGCCAAGTGTATGAGGACATGCATTCAAATGATGATCAATGCAAATGAGCTTCAAAAAGAGTGCAAATAAGCCCAAGCCTATTCAAAACAAGTGTTAAGAATCTGTGGAGATGCCATGATACTTGGAGCAGTAGCCCACAGTAAATCGAGCTTTCTCTCAGTTCCGAACTCTGAATATAGTGAATAGTGGGTTCCTTTCGAAGCTCTCGAGAAGACACATCCAATGGTAGTCTTCTCTCAATTCTAGCACTTCTGCTTCAAATTATGAGCAAAATACTAAGTCACATGAATGACCTTCCTACACTTCAGCACTTCCTACACTTCACGCACACCTTAACAACAGCAAACAAGCACTTTCATGGATAGACAACACTTCTGAACACTCTTTTCAAGCATCACACATGTAGACAAGCTCACAAAGAAGAAGATACAGAGAGAAGAAGACACAAATTCGAAATTTTGTGCTCTTGATTCTCACTATGGCAAAAAGTCTTTACAAAGATTTACAAATTGACTTATATACATGTGCCCTAAAAATGGTCCTTTCTCACAAGAGACCGGCACTTTATTCTCTAAAAGGTTAATTTCTTACTAATTTACATGGGTAAGCGACTAATCTTCATGGGTATGCATCTAGAGGACTCCTCTAGTGCATTTACATCGGAAAATATGTTACAAAATGATTATGATACAAAAATGAAGTGTCCAAATCGGAAAAATTTTGGGGCCCGTCTTTTTCTCTGCCTTTTGCTTTTCTTAGCTCTGCAACACTCTCCCCCTCTTTATCTCTGTCGTCCCTTGACAGGCTTTACTTCTTGTCTCTGGTGCTGTGCCCATAGTCGATCACTGCCTGCCTCTATGGAAGTTGTAATGATGTCGTTTTACCAGTGGGCAAGGAACTGATCATAACTCGGGACCTATTGTATTGGTCGTGGCCTCTTTTTCTCTTTTCTCTGTACGCAAGCCGTGGAGTTGGACTACTTGAGATTTGTAGTCTAGCTCACCAATAACCTCTTTAAATCTGGGTTGCTGTGTTAAGTCGGGCTTCCACGCACGCCACCAATGGAAGGTATGAAGGTGTGGTTCTGCAACCTTCTATCTGGACTTTTCGAAGATCAAAAGGTTGAAGCACCTTCTTGGGGTTCTGGAACCGCCGGATATCTTCTTGCACTTCTTCATGGATACTTCCTGGCCCTAGTCTGTCCTTCCCTCCTATGTGTTGTTCCTTGACGTGTGTGCCGCTCCGGGGCTCTGTGCAGAGATGGGTGTTGCGCCCCTATGGGGCTTCTTGCAGAGACATATCTTCAGATATAATCTTTTTAGTGAAGCTTCTTTCTTTGTCCTCTTCTTTTCTTCTTTTTGTTGGATTCTCCCTCAACACTGCCCCCCTCCTGAACTCTGTCGTCCCCGATAGGCTTTGGAAGTCGGCGGGCATATGTTTTGTAAACTTTTTGCTCTATATCATTCAGCAGATTAGCTTCACGTATCATGAGTTGCTTCCATTGTTCTGCTTTCACACCGTCACGTGGTGGTTGTCTGTGATTAGTGAACAAGCTTAACTCATATGCCACTAATCTGGCATTCAAGTTGGACGACATCTTTAAGAAAATTTCTTAATCAATTTCAAAAAACCCTCTGAAAAATGCTTCCTCGAAGGTTTGCATATATGTACTTGGTAAAAACATGAGCCTAGAATAATATTCCATAATTGTGGGTCGGCTAGGCATAACTGACAAATAAAAAATGAGGATATTTGTTCCTTGAGTAATACCAATGAAATTTAAAAATGTATAAGCCACGTGCTTGAACACCTTCAACACTGTAAGTAGCATGCTGAGGATTTTATTCGTCATCTTAATAGTTAGATCGGGTACTGTTGCATAACAATGCAACCAAAATTCAATGGTTTTTATCATGTAATCCTCCATCGGTAGATAATTATGAGGTGGACTTGGAAGTAGCGGATAATTCAGCCACTGTTTATTGATCACACCATTATTTTGCATGGCCAAAAATTCTCTTGCTTCTCTGCAATGGGGTGTTGGGCAAAATGAAGGGTTTACCTGTAATAAATACGGTGTTGCTTGCCAATGCACCCACAAAGTAGGATTTTTCTCCAAAAATTTTATTCTCCATACAGGTTGTGCAGCTTCAAATTCCTCTTGAGTATAATTGAATGTATTATCTTTGAAGTACATCTGCTCATCTGGATCCTTCTATGTGATCTTCTTTATGTATTGCCTTGTTTTCTCTTTCAAAATTCCATACGGAATATTGAAAGGCTTCATGATTGCATCTAGATCTTTTCCTTTTATTTTGGCCTCTTTCATTACTTTGACCACTTCATTTTCAAAATTATCTGTCAATCGGGACACCAATAGTGCCCATTCCTTCTGACCTATTTCTGCAGTATATGGCATGGGATGATCATCACATGGTTCTGCCATCTGCTCTTTTATTGGAGAATTATAAATCGAGGGAGATCAAAGACGTACTTCTACCTCGTCATTAGGATTCTCTTGTCTTGGCATTACTGGTGTCCCGATGGATACTTTTTGTTCTCCTTTAGTTTCAAATTGGGCAAGGCATTCAGTCTTCTCTTTAACTTCTTGAAGAGCTGCTCGGAGTGCCTCTTTTGTAGCAAGTAACTCATTACCAATCTCTGCTACCTGATCCATATTTTCACTGTAACTCACTGCAAGTTTTCCATTGGCAGTGTTCAGCTGTTTCTTGAGCTCATTGGTTTCGTTAATGTATTTGCGTTCCCATTCTTCTTTTCGGGTTTGCTCTTGTTTTAGCATATCTGCATATTTCTCAATCTGATCTCTCAGTTCCTTCTAGTCAGTAGCTGAAGTCTCTTGTCTTTCTATAGGTTGTTCATATAGTAATGCCTTCATCAATTCTTTATTTCTGCTGTGTAAGTTATCATTTTCTTCCATATATACTTTTAGTTGTGTTTTGAGCAGATTGCTTCGAGCTTTCATCCTCTCTTTGTCTGCTTCACTCACTTCATGTTGTCTTTGTAAATCTATCAGTTGTGTCTGAAGCTGATGATGCTGTTTCATCAATGTATTACATTGTTCTTTGACTGCAATTATTTCTGTTTCCTTGGTTGAAACCTCTTGTTGGGTCTGGATGAGCTGTGCGGACAATTGCTCACTCATTACTTGAAATTGATTCTTTTCTCGCATGGCCTTGTCCTAATCTGCATCCGTTTCCATCATTTGTTGTTGCGTATCCATGGTCGTTTGTATCATTTGCTTGACTACAGGTTTTGATTGAGTAACATCAACATTTAACCATGTGGTAGGGATGTTAGGTTTTTCACCCGTGGTAACATCTTTCCCCTGTGCCACATGTAGCATAGTATCATGGGGCTTCCGAATATGGAGTTGTATCCATGGCTCAACCTCCTTGTGGTCAATCTTGCCTTGTGGCGTATCGTCAGGTACTTCAATCACAATTTGTTCCTTATTTGGTGGTAAACTCCCTTCTTTATCCATGTGTGTTTGTATTTCCTCTTTTACAGGTGGCACTGCATCTTTATTTGTGATTGGAGCTTCCTTGATGCTGATTTTGGACTGTTTGTTCAATTGAATAACATGTATTGGTTCAGTGGATGCTTCTTGGTTCCTTGCCTGTGACTGTTGATTGTCAGGTGTAACTTCGACCTGATTTATCTCTGTCCATTCCTCATTGTTCACTTCTGTTCTTATGTCAGTGTCTAATGTGTCTTTCTCAGGGCTAGATTCCTCATTAGAGCTTGAATCTTCTAATCCCAGTTCTTTATATCTGGCAGTTTGTTATGGGGTATGTTCTTTATCCTTTTGTTTCTTTCCCTGGCTTGCCTGTCTGTATTGATGGCCTTGAACATTTAAGTTCACTTGCCCCTGCATATACATGTGCGTCTCCTCCAGCGCTGCTGAAAGGTCTCTTTTTGTGATTGGCTGTTGTGTCAAAGGAATATTTGGCAATGTATGGGTCCTCTTTGATTGTGGTGTCTCTTGAGCTTCTTCCTCTCTAATGTGTTTAGTCCCTCTCATGGGTTTCTTTGAATTGGTTCCCACTTCTTCGATGCAGATGATTGTCTTCTTTCTCTTCGGAACAGTTGCTGACTTTGCATATTTTGCGATCTCTGTTGAAGTTGGCATCAAGCGTAAGCAATCTTTCATTTCAAGTGCCTCATAAATGAGTAAGGGCAATGCTGAACTTCCATTCAAAAACTTTTTCTGACCCCACTTTTTCTTTGCTTCGAATAAGCGGTCTTGAATATATGGAGTCATATTTACTTTATTTCCGACTTGCCTCATAGCATGTGAAAGTAATTGCACTATGATTTTCTGAGGTGTTGTATATCTATGCATACTAGGAAAGCAAAAATGTTGGTGTACCAATTGAACAGAGTCTTCAATATGAGTTATGTTGATTTCCAAAAAGGTTCTCTTTTTTGGATCATGACATTCATCTTTGACATTAGTGAGGCCATCTTGATTCCATCCAAAAGCTCTGTTGATTAGCTCATGAGTGAATCTAATTGTTTTCCATGTACCAACTTTGTCGAGCACTCTTGCTTCTGGGATTGATGGCTTATCTGATGAAGACTATAGTGTATTCATCACTTGTGTACATCTCTGATGCCAGCTCTTGTCCATACATCTGTCATGCATGGTAATCCTTGTATGATCGTCTGGAAATCTTGTGACATGATAGAAAAGTAGTGATCCCTATCCATTATCTTAATGGTGGCCATGAAAAGAAGCTCAGACACTGGTTGATCATCAAGAAACCAATGACCTCTGGCCTTCGTAATTGATTCCAAAGGAAGAAGAAGGATCTCTTCCTCTTGCGTAGCCTCGGAATTAGAGGATGCCATCTGCACTCAATACATACCAGTAATCAGTGGCAGGCTGAAATCAAGGATCATCCTTCACGTATCCCTCATGAATTTGGCAACTCTCCAAGTGGATTGTGTCGTCCCTTCCCAGTGGGTGTGAGAAAGATGATACCTGGGATTTTTCATACTTATTTATATATTTTTAAAATTTGTGTCTGAAAGAAAACAGAAAAGTTAGTTCATAGCCAAAGCGGTTATTAAATCATTAGTTATTTTCTTTTGGATTATTTTACAAGTGCTCTTCCTATTTCCCAAGAGGGAAATGTGCTTCACTATCCTAAAGTAGAAGAAGAATGTGCCGAATGCTTGGCCTTGTAATATGGCCCTATTATGCATACTTTGGATTCTTGTGACTCCAAATGGGTGCAAATCGAATTATTTGGTTGATGCATACAGATTGTTTTGCCTTTCAGCATCCAAATTTTCTTTACTCCATTGGGACAGCCTGTATTCCCAACATTCCTGGAGAATGTTGTGCTTCTCATGTTGTACTTTCGCTTCGTCTGCCTTTTGAATCTTTGAATGATTTTTGTTGCGTGGCGAGGTTCCTGCTCTATCCTGTAGTTGTTTGTTCTCTGTTGTTGCGCCTTTAGATCATACTGGTTCTCCTTGAGTCTTGACTTCTCCTTTTTGATGATTGTCACTTGGGCACATGACTTGGGAATCCATATCTGCGTTCGGGCTGGCTGTGCGGCTATCACCTTCTTTGAATCCACACTCTAGCAATCCTTTGTGGGCCTAAGTGTCCAACGTGACTTCCTTTTTTGTTCTGTTGTTCCTTCTGTTGTCGAGGGTAGTTCTTTTGTTGAAGATATGTTGTCATTTGATCCTTTCTGATCCAAGCCTGTCTAGTGTAAGGTATGGGGTATATTCTAATGAGTGCAAGTTTTTGATAGTCCTTCTCACTGGTCCTTCTTGTGCTTAGTTCCTCACTGAGGCTTTTATTGGATAAGACACTAATACGGTGATTTACTGAGCTAGGAGGTTGTGTGACAGCGAGATTTGGTGCATTCTCACATGAAGTACTTGATGATGGGGTTTCCATAGTGTGAGTGAACATACATTCATCATCGTGCTCGTTTGAATGATCTCTCGAATCTATACATTTGATTTTGATCGGTCGTTCGTCTAACATGCTGAATACCTCACGATGTCCTATCTTGGTTGAGATGTATCCTAGGGCCAATTGGATAGTCACTTCATATTCATATATCCAATCTTGACCTAACACGAGCTCTTCCAATAAGTCCTAATCATGACATACTAAGAGTTTTTGTTCCATCTTTTTGTTTCCAAGATCTAGAGGTAAGGTAATCTCGCCTATACATTGAGTAACTGTTCCTCCTATTCCAATCAGTTGTGCCTTAGAGGGCCGTAGTTCTTCCTTGAGTTGTTGGGTCAATGAAAATTTGATACAGCTTATGGCTGCTCCTGTGTCAATGAGAGCATCCACCAAGTGGTATTCTTCTGTTCCAGCACCCAAGTTGAAATAGGGCTGCTTTATTTGTTGTGCTAGGTTTTCAGTGGCTCTAAAGTTAGCCATTGGGATGAGTTCCTCTCCTTGTCGAGATCTCTCATATCTCTCTCTCTCTCTCTCTCATCCACTCCTTTCATTTCTTGATTCATTCTAGCGCTTCTTGTCTAGCTTCTTCTCATATCCTTTCTTCCTCTTTGTGCCTATTTTTCCCCATTATTAGTCGAGACATTATCTCTTCTGTCAATGGCTCTAAATATTTTTTTACTCGGCAACCACTGATGTAGTTTGGCAATACCTCTCCATCTAGGGTTGCTAAACTGATGGCTCTGCTGGTAGATATGTGATTGATGATCAATGGGCCATATCCTCTTTTTTGCAGTTTCTTAGCATGTTGCTTCAAAGTATAAACCAAAACTAAATCTCCTTCTTTCAAGTTTTTGTCTTTAATGTGAGCATCAAAATATGCCTTCTGTCGCCTTTTAGCAGCATAAATCCTTGCTACTGCTTGTAACCTTGTTTCGTGTAACTTCTCTATTTGATCCAATTAAGCTGACAATTCATGTCCAGTCCACTCATAAGTTGTTACTACTCTGAGAGTGGGTACTAAGAAATTGATTGGCAAGATGACATTCTGTCCATACACTAAGTTAAAAGGAGTAATTCCTATGGTTGTTTTGTATGCTACTCAGAATGCCCATACAACATGATGTAATTGCTTATCCCAATCAGATCTACCATTGTTCACAATTTTAGTGAGGACTGTACACAAGATTTTGTTTGAACTTTCGGCCTGTCCATTGGCTTGTGGGTGATATGGGGCTGATTTCTTGTGAATTACTAAGAATTCATTCAATAGGGCTTCTATCACTTTGTTCACAAAGTGTGTGCCTCTATCACTCACAATTTCTATAGGTAATCCAAATCTAGTGAATACGTTCTCAAAGAGAAACTTGGCCGTAGTTCTCGCATCGTTTTTCTTGGTTGCTTTGGCTTCAACCCATTTGGTCAAATAGTTTGTGGCTACGATTATGTACTCGGCATGGGATCCTTTAGCTGGTGGGCTAATAAGTCCTATGAAGTCTATTCCCCATTTAGTAAATGCTCTGGCACTTATCATGGGTTTTAGCAGCATTTCATCTCTTCTGATTGGATATTTTGTTCGTTGGCAGGTACACATCGTTGGACATATGTGGTTGCATCTTGGTGTAGAGTTGGCCACCACATTCCTACAAAGAGAATCATTTTTGCAGTTTTATCTGCAAAAAAATGTCCTCCTGTAGCTCCTATATGTTCCATCTCTAAAATAGCAATATACTCATCTTCATGAATGCACATTCGTAAATGATTATCTCTTCCTCGCTTGAAGAGTTGTTTTCCTATAAGAACATAGTCCTTGCTTTATTTTGTGAGTGCATGTTTCCTTGCTAAAGTAGCTCCTTCTGGGTACTCTTGGGTCTTCAAGAATTTCACCAAAGGCATGCTCCATCTTGCTCCTACTGTGGAGTAGCATAGAATAGAGTTCTCTTCTGGATTTTGTTCTTGGCAAGTTGGGCAGGCTGATACATAGTTATGTGTATCCCTCTGCATGGTTGGCCAATATATGCCTAATCTCTTTAGTGTTTTCCATGTTCCGTTCGCATTCAAATGAGTTTTCCATTGATTTACATGTGCTTTTTGAAGCCACATTTCTTGTTCCTCTTCTTCCACGCATCTCATGAGTAATCCACTTGAGTCTTGGTGATATAAACTTCCAGCAATTATATGGAGGTTTTTAATCTTCCATAGGTCTTGGTTTCGGTTTGGTGTGATCCCATGTTTAGTTCCATAAGTGAGAATAGGGATCAATTTTTCTGCCCATTGGGGACATACTTCGAGATTAAAAAGGTAAGTATCTGGCAGATCATCCGGTACTCCTGTGGGGGGGTTCTCCATGTGTCATTCACGATAAGTGATCTGCTCTAATGTGTGTATTCCCTTTCTTGACTACTACTTCAAAATCAAATTCCATCAACAATAGAAACCATCGTACTAGTCGTCCCGTATTACAAGGCTTATTGACTAAGTACAATAGAGCTTGATGATCGATGAAGAATTTGAATTTATTTTCCAAAAGGTAGTGTCAAAATTTCTTCACTGCATATACCATCCCTAAACCTTCTCTCTCAGTCGTGGTATAATTGTGCTCCACTTGATTCAATTGTCTACTAGCATAGGCTATAGGGTGGTCTAACTTCCATGTATCCGTGGGTTGAGCTAAGATGCAACCAATGGAAAACTTGGACGCATCTACGTGAATGTGAAATGGTTTGTTCCAATTAGGTACTCGAAGGATTGGTGCTGAACTTAATCGACTCTTTAATTTGTTAAAGGCCTTTTCACATTCTTCTGTCCAATTAAGCTGAGATAATAATGCATAAAGAGGTCTAGCAATTATGGTATACATGTGTATAAATCTTTGGTAGTATCTGCAATGTCCCATAAATGCCTGCACTTCTTTAGTAGTCTTTTGTCTCGGCAAATCCAAAATCACTTTGATTTTGTCTTCATCCATTGAAATTCCATTTTTAGAGACAATGTGTCCTAATATCTTTCCTTGTCGAACCATGAAGACACACTTTTCTAGATTGAGGCATACTCTATATTGTCGGCACTTGGCAAAAATCTTTCCTAGTTTCGGAATGTGTTTTGATCGTATATCTGAATAAGTGCATAAATCATCCACGTATACCTCCATGCTCTTTCTCAAAAACTCCTTGAATACATGGCACATCAATCTCTGAAAAGTGGCTGGGGCATTGGTTAGACCAAAAGGCATAACCCTAAAGGTGTATACTCCCCATTCAGTTGCAAAGGCTGTTTTATGTTGGTCCTCAAGAGCAATAGCTACCTGATTATACCCTGAAAAGTCGTCTAGAAAACTATAAACTTCCTTCCCTGCCAGTCTTTCCAAAAGATGATCAGTGATGGGTAATGGGTAACTATCTCTTATGGTGGCAGCATTTACTTTTTTCAAATTAATGCATACCCTTAACTTGCCATTCTTTTTTGGTACGACCACCAAAGGTGACACCCATTCCGTGTGTTCGATCTCATAAATGAACCCAACATCTAACAACTTATCTATCTTTTCCTTGATTTTTGCTGAGTAAACGTCGTTATAAGTGTATGGTCTTTGTTTGGAAGGTTTTGCTTTTGATGTCATAGGGATTCTATGGGCACAAATAGAAGGATCTACTCCTTTCAAATCCTTATATGTCCAAGCAAAGACATCCCTGTATTCTCATACAAGTCGTATTAACTCTTGTTCTTCCTCCATTGAGACATCTTGTCCTATAAAAGTAAATTGTTCTTCTCCTTCCTCTAAGGTTACTACTATTTTCTTGGTCTGTTCTTTGTTGTCATATGCTATTCCTGGTTGTGCTTCTCGTTTTGGCATTTGAATAGCAATTTTCCTCTCTTCTACTTCATATTTTTTGAAGTGAGCGGGCACTTCGAATTGATCCTGAGGTTTATTTACCTCATCTTTTTCTTTATCTAGCCCATGCTCGTCTTCCTGTGTCATTTCTTGATTTATTTCATTAGCTATGACACTTACTCTTTGATTTCCACTTCTGGTATCCATTTGTTCATGCTCCATTTCAATGCTCTCATAATCCTCCTTCCATTCTTTTTCAATTACTTCTCCTTCTTCCACCTCTTGAAGAACTACCACATATAGGCTCACATCATATCCTTCCTCATCAATGCATTCATTCATGGTTATTACTTCTTCGTTTACACATACATCGAGTGTGGCTAAAATCTCCATCCAACCATGAGGTTCGAATTCTTCATCTAGGAATACTTGGGGCATGTAAGCTGGGTCCTGTACAGACCTAGCTACTCCTTGCCTTTGCTACCATCCTCTCTTCCTTTCCTCTTCCTTTTTTGCGGTCTGACATATCCATAGATGAGTATCTTCGTTCATCCATGATTGGTCACTTGAATCTATACTGTGAATTGACTGCTCATCCTCCTCCTTATGAATCGGATTCCATTGCAAGGGGGGAACATCTTGATACGTGTATGTGTGGAGATTTATTCTGGTCGTGGTTCCTTCATGTTGTAAGTATACCGCGTCTTTTCCCCAATCTTGCACTACCTTCAGCTACCTCATGAAGGGTCTTCCAAGTATCATCTCATAATTGCTAGCCCTTTCAAATTGACAGATCGCTAAGTTGTGCTCGAATTCTACTCCGCAGGTAGTAAAAGTTACTCTTTCCAATAATCCCAAGGGTCGTTCAGTGTGTCCATCTGCCATTTGTACCTTCATGTGTGTTGGTCTTAAAGCTAGTTTTCCCCATTTCTCCCATATTTCTTTAGTCGTGATTCCTACTCCAGCTCCAGAATCTAAGATAGCTTTAGTGGTGTAACCCCTATAAGTAATTTGAAGGCATGTGTTTCCTTCATCTCCCTCGCTAAAGTCTCCAACCTTATCGGCTGGGATTTTGACTGTGGTCACTTCATCAGGCATCTCCTTCTCTTCGGACTTGGTTTCCAATTGATTGGTTAGCTTCTCCTTTAAATGAGGTTTTATCTTCAAAAGTTCTTCCAATGTCAAAGTACAAGGGATTTTTACCTTTCTAAGATGTTGTATGATGTCCGATGTTTGGATTGATGGGTTCTGCTCTTTTTTTCTTATTGAGGGAATGCAGTATAATTCCGAATTATGTTCATATTCTCCTGTGTAATTTGGCAAGGCCTTCACAGTGTCATTCTCCTTGTCGATCTTGTCAAATTGTAATAATTCTTTTGACTTCAGCTCAGGTATCGAGTCTTCAAATTCACCTTCTACTTCTAGCTCCTCAAAGGGTGGTTCAATTCCTTCCACTTTCTTCCATCTGTCTTCTTGGACTCTTGCCCACAAGTCTTTAGGCCATTCCCCATCTACTTTGGGGACAACGGATCCTTCTCTTTTATCCTTGCAGTAATTTCCATTACGTGTCTTACCTATGTTGTTCAATGGTTGGTCCTGCTCTTATTCGTGCTTGGTACACCTGAATCCACATAGCTAACTCTTCTGGCATGGGATCTGCTAAAATTGATCCTACCTTTTCTTTTTTATAATTCCCCTTCTGTTTTTCTCCTTCAAGTTTATGTTTTTCTTCTTGACCTTGTTCATTCTTTTCATTCTCCTTCTTTTGTTGTAGTTTTTTTTCCTTTATCCTGTCTCTACGATTCTTTCATCTTTGTGTTTGTTTACTTGTAACACTTTTCCCAAGCTCTTCCGAGTCTTCAATTACTTGGGGTGTAGGTATTTTCACTTCTCTGTTGCCTTGATCATTCTCTCCAGTTTTTCATGGGGTCTCTATAGCTTTAGCTCTTGTTATTGCTTTCAATGGAACGGTGTACTCCTTATCACTTCCTGACGACTCTATCACTTCTATCACGTTGATCTGCACGTTTGAGTTAACTTTGTTGGGGTTTTTGGGGCAATCTCTGAAAAGGTGTTCTTTACCACAATTCCTACAGTATCCTTCCCAAACTCGCTGTGGTGGTGGTGGGTTTGGTAATGTACATTCTCTGATAAAATGATCACCTCCGCATCTGTAACATGGTCCTCTAGGTGTAGGTGGTATATTCATAGGTCGGGTGGGTATGGGTGCTCTAGATGCAGTATACATTAATGACACATAATCCTGCTCATATCCGTAAGAACTCTCTGGTCCTTCCATGTCATATGCATATGGCTCATACATTTGTCCATATTCAATTATAGATCTCTCATAAGCGGAGTAATTTCCTTGACTATGGTCATACGATGAGTCATATGGTTCGTTACCTGCCAATGGCATGGCTGGGACTATTGCTCTTTCTAGGTTTTCTTTAGGTTGAGCCATTTTCACTGTGACAACGTTCTGAGGATGGGGCAGTTGTTGTCCCAACACCGGTTGTGGTTGAGTGTAACCTTGATAAGCATAAGGTCATGGTGCTGGTGCCTGCTGCTGATATGTGGGATATTCAAAGGCTTCCCCTCCTATCTGAGGGTATCCATAAGGTCTCATGAGAGGTGGTACTGGTCTTGACTACGATTGTAAGGACAGTTTTCTGTACTGTGATTTGTGTACTTTTGTTCTATGCTACAATATTGTAGAGGGCCCGGGACGGGTGGCCTATTGTAAGCATAAGTAGGTGATGGGACTACTCCCCTAGTGCACAAATGACAAGGATGATCACCTCCACAATGCATACACCTTCTAAGCATGGGTACTCTCATTGGGTTGTTGGGGTAGTTCCTTGGCCCTTGAACATTCAATTTCTTTGCTACTAAGTCGGCTATTTCCTCTACATTGTTCTTAGATTTTGACGTGTTATTGGCGGAATCTTCACTTTTCACACTACCTTGAGGTATTTTCAAGTCTTCTGGTAAAATTGTTCTCTAGGTCAATACATTCTTTCATACATTCTTGCAAAGTTTGAACTCTTTTCACATATACCAGGATCTTAATGATCCATTCACTAATCCTTCCAAAAATAATGACACCATTTTGTTTTGAGTGGGTCTCTCTTCAACTGGGCACCTATCCACATACTGCTTGAATCTTCCTGCTGCCAATCTCACTGATTCCGTAGGAGCTTGCTTAAAACTATGGATCAATGAGGAAGAGTTGTTTTTAATCCCAGATTTGGTGAACTCTTCAATCAATTCTTGATTGTTGAAGCTTTTGAAGATCCACAAATATATTGTTGAATTTAGTGTAAGTAAATCCTTGTGCAGATAGGATCTTTAATTGCTTCTTGGAAATATATGGATGGTAAATAAAGGTAGCCATAGTGTCTTCTATGAATAAATATTGTCCAACAGTATAAACCATGTCCTCATTGGAAGTTTTTTTCTTGATAGAAACTTTATATGGGCCTAGAAATATATTTTGAGAAATACCTTGTGCTTGTAAGGCTTGCGTCAGAAGGTTGTACATTGTAGTATACTTATTTCTAGTGATGCCCTCTTCATCACATATTGCCTACATATCTTGCACTTTGATAAGGTTTTTTAACATTCTCTGAGAACTCAGCTTGAACAACAACTCCAATGCACTTTCCTATGTGTGTGTCTATAATAGAAGTGATTTTATACAACTATTCATCAACTTTATCTAAGCTTGTGTTGTTGATGAAGGACTTATGTCCTGAATAAATGACCTAAAATGTGTATTCTTTGTCCTGGAGTACAAGCAAGAAAAGCCCTTACCTACTTGGCTCTTGGGTTTAGGTTTCCATATCTGGTTCATGTTTTATGAAGTATTTCGATGGCAATGCACCACAG
Source organism: Ceratopteris richardii (assembly GCA_020310875.1). Lineage (NCBI taxonomy): Eukaryota > Viridiplantae > Streptophyta > Polypodiopsida > Polypodiales > Pteridaceae > Ceratopteris > Ceratopteris richardii. Next base: position 28,682,337 of record CM035414.1, on the reverse strand, counting down.
TGCACTCTCCTTCTCGAGACCTCCACGACGATAAAATCAAAGTAAAAAACTGAGCTCCTAGGGCTGCACATGGTATGGTACTCTGCATAGAGGCTATAGAATATGGAGAAAAACACAGTACATAGGGAGCACAAGCACAAACTTCTTAGGTGTTACAAATGCAGTCCAACTTACAATATGTGATTGCCCAAGCCACTATATGTTTTATTTAAGAAACATATACAAAGAAGTGTCTGGTGGCCATTCGGCCTTTCACATGGACACTAATAATAACAATCTCCCACTAAAGGCCAATATGGCCAAAGTATCTTTGGGAGAAAAATAAAGAATGATAAAGAATACCTAAGTGTAAGTATACACACTATACCTCCCACCTGATGGGCATGTTACATAGTATACAAGTGACTATGTAAGATCATGAATCAAGTAACGTCCATCAAGTGACAACAGTGTTGAAAGCTATCCTGTTGTAGAGCTTTAGTCAAAGCATCTGCAGCATTATCTCGAGTGTGAACCTTCTCAAGAATAATGCGCTCCGTGGCTAAGCAATCTCTAATGAAGTGATACCTCACCTCAATGTGCTTGGTCTTTGCATGATAGATCAGATTCTTAGCCAAAGCAATGGCACTCTGACTATCACTGACCAAACAAGGTACATGTTGAGGTAAACCCATATCACAAGCAATACGAGAAAGCCACAATGCTTCCTTACATGCCTCACTTGTTGCAACACACTCTGCTTATGTGGTGGAAACAGTTGTACATTCTTGAAGACGAGATCTCCAAGAGATAGAAACTCCAGAAAAATGAAAATGTACCCTGATGTAGACTTACGATTGTCCACACAACCAGCATAGTCAAAATATGTGTAACCAATAATGGATGCTTTCCCTCTACCTAAGCATAGAGACTTGTCCTTAGTGCCACTCAAATATCTCAAAATCATCTTGACTGCTTCCCAATGTTCTTGCCATGATTAGACATATATCTGCCCACAACTCCCATTGCGAATGCAATGTCTAGTCTCGTAGCTACCATAGCATACATGAGACTACCAACAACAGGCTAATAGGGAATTTTTGTCATGATTTCCTTTTCCTCACCTAATTTGGGGCAATCATCCTTGCTCAGTTTCACATATGTTGATAAAGGTGTACTCAATGCCTTTCCACTGTACATATTGAACCTGTGAAGTACTTTGGATATGTACTCACTTTGAGACAAGTATATGCATCTTTTACTCCTATCACGAGTAATGTGCATGCCAAGAATATGTTTTGCATCCCCCAAATCCTTCATATCAAATGTCTAACTCAACTTCTTTTTTAGAATTGACAAGTCATAAGAGAACTTCCCAGCAATCAACATATCATCGACATAAAGTATCAAGCACATCAAGCTACCATCTGAGCATCTCTTTGTGTAGAGACAATGATCCTCATTGCTTCGAGAATAGCCTTGAGACTTCATAAAAGCATCAAACTTTTGGTACCATTGTCTAGGGGACTGTTTAAGTCCATACAAGCTCTTCTTGAGCTTACAAACTAGACTTTCCTTGCCAAGAACTAGATAACCCTCTAGTTGTTCCATATAGATCTCATCTATAAGATCTCCATGCAAGAAAGTAGTTTTCACATCCATTTGGACTATCTCTAAGTCCTCCATTGCAATGAATCCAAGCAACATGTGCACGGTAGTCATCTTGACCACTGGAGAGAAGACTTCCTCGAAATCAACACCATGTTGTTGCTTAAAACCCTTTGCAACAAGTCGTGCTTTATACTTTGGAGAAACACTATCTCACATGAATTTCAACTTATATACCCATTTACATGGTAAAGCTCTCTTGCCCTTTGGGAAAGGTACTAAATCCCAAGTATCATTCTTATGAATAGAATCCAACTCACTCTTCATGGCACGCTCCCACTTGACATAATCCTCTGTCTGCATAGCCTCTTTGTAACAAGAAGGCTCACCAACTTCTATTATAACAAAATCTAAACCTCAAACATATCTATCACGTGGATGTGAGACACCTGCACAGCATCTCAATGGTTGTTGAATAGGAACATGTGTAGACTAATCCGATCAGACATTCTCTTGGATGTCCCTATGTGTAGCATTTTTATGCATGCTAATTGGAGGACTAGTATCCTCAAACACCATTCTTCTCACTTCAATCTCCTTATTTGGTTGTTTATGCATCTTAGACTCATTGAAAATGACATCACTACTTCTAATCACTGACCTTGTTTCAAGATCCCATAAGCGATATCCAAATTGTCCTTCTCGACCATATCTAAGAAAATGCATTTCTTTGACTTATGGTCCAACTTTTTTCTAAGGTGGTATGTCGCCTTGTGCTTGATCTCTTTGAGTTCTTGTATTAGCTAGATTTAGTAGCTAATAAGGAATTTTCTTTAGTTTGGCAATGATGGAAGCCCCACTCGGGCTAAGGTTTCTTGCCCAGACATCATCTCCCCCTAGAGCATGGCAGACTTGGGATCATTGACCCTACTTATCATAGTAGAGCCCTACTAGGCAAGTTTATCATTTGGGGGTTGCTTCTTGGCCCCGAACCATCGAAGGACTTCCTTCGACAGCAGCTAGGCCTATTGGCTCCAGCTACTGGTGGACCTTGGTAGTCTGAGGCCAGATGGATCTTTGTTGAGATGAGGCGTATGGGCCTCTCTTGAAGGAGTGAGGATTGCTTTACTTGCAGTATTATCAGGTCCTAGGAGCGGCTTCACCCAGCTTTGGTTTAGCATCCTCCCTCATGCATTGAGGAGTAGCTTCGGCAACCCATTACTTGAAATCCCCTCATCTACACGGAGAGGAGGTTCATGGTTGGCTCTCGGCCTCATGTTTCATGGGGGAGTTTGCCAGAGGTCTTGGGTGCAGTGTGGCCGATTGGATCCATTTTAGGAGTCTCCTCAAGGAGCGGGACAGGATAGATGCATGAGGATGCGTGGTGTGTCTCAGATCATCAATGATGTTGAGGCTTCCATCTTGAGGGACTGGGGTATGCAAGCTGATATGCCTCATCAAGTGACTTGGCTCGGTGCCTTCACTCCAATAGATCTTGATCGATATGAGGGGCATTACCCCAGATGGGAACTTTTTTTTTAGATTGGTGAGGGTCAATTGATCAATTCTTCACAAGAGTCTGCGCTCATCACATAGTGCACCTTTCAATGGATCCGAGTGGTTGGACTTGTGGCCATGACTACCACATCGATCCTAATTCAACGGACACTCGAGCCCACTCCGGTTGGTGCCTCTGGGCTTGGGAGGCACGCCCGCTATCTCGGCTTCACTGGGAACCGAGGGAGTGGCAGTGGCGTGATACTTCCTCCCCTCATGAGGCCCACACTATTTTGTTCTTTCAATATTTTGCCCAGTTGGGGCAGCTGATCAATCAGTTGCATCATCCAACTACTATTGCAGGGGAGTCCTAGCAGTGTGGTGGGATCATGGAGGAGTTCCTTTTTGTCCTTCTAGCGTCGTATTTGGGGAGCTCTGCAGTCACATCGGGTTATCCTTTTCAATGGTCGGTGGCTCATAGGAGCATTGCGATTGGTACCTAGCTGAGCTATGGGAGATGGCCTCCTGATTGCATAGGTTGTGGCTCTCACTCGGAGTCACAGCAACATTGCCTCTGGGATTGTCAGTTGGCACAGCGACATTGCCTCTGGGACTATCAGTTGGCACAACGAGATTGCCTCTGGGATTGTTAGTTGGCACAACAGATTTGGCGGTGGATCCTATGTCTTCTCACCTGGTGGGCACTGCCTAGATTATCCCCTTGTATTTGCATCATGATGCCAAATGGGGATTGTAGCCCTATGGGCGTTTTTTTGTTAATTGATATTTTTTTTTATGTGTATGTGTGGGGCGGGGGGGGGGGTTGTGTTTGTTGTTTGGGGGGATTTTATGTCCATGTTAACTAGAATCAAAAGAGACAGACATTAAATTCTATTTTTTTTCTTGACCTCTCGTAAGCTCGACATTGTTGTTATAGCTTGGCTTGGTTTGAAATGTCCTCTTTTCACATTCATGTTCAAATATGACTTCTACAAACTTTATGGAACAATATGCGACCATAAACTGATAGTTTGCTTGGTGTAATGATGGTAAAGTTACTGAACGCTACAAATTTTGTTACCGTTAGTGTCCATGTGAAAGGCCAAATGGCCATCGAACACTTCTTTGTATATGTTCTTTAATAAAACATATAGTGGCACGGTCAGTCACAGACTATAAGTTAGACCACATTTGTAAGACCTAAGAAGACTGTCTTCGTGCTCCCCGTGTACTATGTTTTTTGTGTATTTTGCAGTCTCCGTGTGGGGTACCGTGTGCGGCCTTAGGAGCTCCATTTTCTACTCCGAGGATATCTTCATGGAGCTCTAGATAAGGAGAATGCACCCATGGTGCATTGCCTTTGAAACTCTTCACTAGTATCAGAGAAGTTTGATGCAAAAGCTTTGTTCCTTTTGTGCGAGCGAAGCGAGCAACCCCCCCCTTGACTTTCTCCAAGGCATACGACTAACGCAGTGACCAAGGCATAGACCTAGGCATACCTTGTCATCCGAGTCACCGAAGTCACCACTGGCACCATTGGTTGCGCGCGAGGGAGGACCTCAACTATCAAGGAAGATAGAGGTTCCTGGTACTTCTTGGGAGGTCACCCATCCCAGTACTGTTCCCCCTAGAGCTCGCTTAACCGTGGCAATCTCTTGCCACTAAGCTACACTCTTGTGGTGTCTAAAGAAGGGGAAAGACTAAGGTTGATATTATCTTGAACATGTTTTGGTCCCTCAAAGCTTCATTTTTTGCTTTCAAAACTTATTTTTGAAGCCTTTTTGGGGTATCTTTTGGAGCCATTTTGGAGTACTTTTGCACATAGTTCTCTTCACACAGGTCCAAGAACATCAAGAAGAGTGTTCTTTGTACTTCTCTGACAATAAATATTAACCTTTGGGGATGTGTTTTCAGTCACACTCGTAAAAGGTCAGAGTTGACAGAAACTTGCAGGTGTTGTTGGCTAGTTTTTGGGCTGTGCGTTCAGCCTTTTTTAGTGTCATTTTATTGCATATATTGAGCAGATACATACCATGTACACTTCTATGGATACCGCTTATGTACATGTGGTTATTGATATAGTGGTTATGTTTTTTGCATAAAGCCTTTTACGTTCGATAAAGAGGGTCGTGGTGAGGTTTTCTTAACTGGGAGACACCCAGATGTCGGGGTCTCTTTGGTGATGCAGGTGGAAGACTTACCCAGCCTTGCCATAGGAGATGTATGATAGTTGTTCATAGGTGCTCGATAAGCCTAGTTGGCTTCTGTTGGGTAACTGATTATATGCACTGGAGTCAATGATTCACTATGCGGGAAAACATGTCAGTACTTGTAGTTTTATGATATTTTGACATTGGTCATATACTCATTTTGTAGAGGATACTCTGGCAAATTTTTTCCACATTTTTGGTTTAGCCAACTATACAGTGGTCCATTTACTCCTTGATACACTTATTTATTGGTGTTTGGACTCTTCTAGCTCCATTATCATTCTATCCAGTTCTCTACCATCATGGCATCAGAGGTCTCAGGCACATCTGGTGGATCAGGGTCTAGTGACAGTGTTCCGAGAAGGAGCTATAACTTGCAGGGCAAAGAACATTTTGAGATCCAAAAATTTGATGGCACAAACTCTGCTCTATGAAGAATCAGATTAAAGATGTGTTGATTCAAAGGAGGCAATGGAAGCCAGTAAATGGGATTTCAAAGAAGCTTGCTGACATGGATGAAGATGATTGGGATGAGTTAGATGAAATGGCCAGGTCTACCATTCACTTGCACCTGGAAGATAATGTTTACTTTACAGTATTAGACTGTGAAAGTGCAGAGGAGCTTTGGAAGAAGTTATGCAATACATATGAAAAAGAGACAGCATCAAATAAAGTGTATCTGATGAGAAAATTATATGACCTTCGCATGAAGGACACAGATAGTGTTGTTGCTCATCTAAATGAGTTTGATGCTATATTCTCCCACTTACAGGCTCAGAAAATGGATATGGATAATGAGATGAAAGCAGTATTGTTGTTATGCACCCTGCCATCATCATGGGATACGTTCTGCACAGCTATTAGCAATAGTGCACCTGGTGGTAAACTCGTCTATGATGATATATGTGGAACACTCTTGAGTGAGGAGATTCATAGAAAATCTATGGTTGTCACTCAAAGTGGAGATGCATATTATGTTCGTGTTCTTACTAAGGAAAGAATCAGCAATGTGGCAGGAGCAAGAACAAGAAAAAGAATGGTCAACGGAATAAGAGTAGAAGTAAATCTAGGAAGAGTGATATGGAATGCCATTATTGTCATAAGAAAGGACATATGAAGAAAGATTGTTATGCATTAAAGAATGCTAAAGGTAAAGGACAGAATGTTGATGGGCATGTTAAACAATTACCTGCACCATCTACTTCGACTGTGAAGATTGAAGAAATTAATGCTATTTTTGATGATGCTGATGTGTTGACACTTGATAGTACTGTGCCAAATGAGGAACTTATGGCTGATTCTCTTTCCCACACATGGCTACTAGATTCTGGTGCTTCTTTCCATGTGACACCACACAAAGAATGGTTCTCTAATTATGTCGCGAAGTCTCTTGGTACCGTGAGACTTGGTGACTCTTACCAGTGTGATGCTGTGGGGATTCAAGATGTGGTTGTGCAGTCCATTGATGGTTCAAAATTTACTATGCATAATGTACGCCATGTACCTCAGTTATCACGTAGTTTGATGTCAAATGGTCAACTTGACGACCTTGGTTACAAGATGGTCTTCTACGCTCAGTCCTTTTGTATATCAAAGGGCAATATGGTTATTGCAAAAGGAAGCAAAGTTGGCTCACTTTATCCTTTATTTGTATCACAGAAAGAACACTTGTGAGCTATTACTGAATAGCCTATGGCTTGTATTTGCCATGATCGTTTGGGCCATATATGTCATAGTGGAATGGAAAATCTTTCTCGTTCTGGCTACTAGCATGTGTTATCTTTCTCTGATTTTTCATTTTGTGAGCATTTTCAATATGGAAAGCAAACCAGAAATGTGCATAGAATGCACATTGACTCTTCAATTCAGCGTTTAGATCTCGTCCATTGAGATGTGTGTGGTCTTATGCCCACTAGGTCCTTAGGTGGTTCTCTACCGGACACTTCTTTGTATATGTTCTTTAATAAAACATATAGTGGTCTAGTCAGTCACAGACTGTAAGTTCGACCACATTTGTAAGACCTAAGAAGTTTGTCTTCGTGCTCTGTGTGTATTGTGTTTTCTGTGTATTTTGCAATCTCTGTGTGGAGTACCATGTGCGGTCTTAGGAGCTCCATTTTCTACTCCGAGGATATCATCGTGGATCTCTTGATAAGTAGAGCGCGCCGTGGTGCATCACCTTTGAGACCGTTCAAATTCTGCATCTATATGCTGTTACAAAGTGACATAGAAATTATTCCCTAAAATATGACTTCGATAACTTTAAGCAGATCTATCCAATTCATCCGAGTGGTCAACAAAATGCAAGAAGCAGCCAATGCTTATTTTTCCTTCATAGACAACTTGAATATATCACAAACGTGTCCAGGGGCATTGAGCCAAGAATGAAAGCCTTGTAAATCAACAACTCTACCTAGTTATGTCCCAATTTAGGAGCTCAGTGTACAAATGGACCCAGATCTTACCATCTCATTGTGCTATT
>CM035414.1:28662061-28672061 GCA_020310875.1 Ceratopteris richardii | reverse complement strand
TAAAGTGAAAGCTAGAGAAGGAGGCATGAAGCTATCAAGAAGACCAAAAGGAACTACATTTGAAGTAAAGGTACACTTATTCCTCATAAAGCTTGAAGAATTTAATACACAGGTGAAGATGGGAGATTCTCTTCAGATAGAGAAATTGGATAGAGAATACTATCCAGCTTAGTCAATGAGGATGGAAGCTCATCTCATGAGCAAAGACTTGATAGGTTATATCACAGGTGAAGAAGAAAAACCAGAATTCAAAGATCCTAATGTTCCAACTAGGGATGAACTCTCTGATTTGAAGACATGGATGAAGAAGGATGCTCAAGCAAGGAGCATTATCTACATGGGAGTCAATGACTACTTGCTACCTCATATTAGAGGACTTGAAAGTGCAACTGACATATGGAATGCCTTGGAGGAGCATTTCCAAAAATACTACAAAGTCAAGGAAGGCATCCATATGAGCAGAGTTTACCACATTCAAGAAGAAAGCTTCTCAATCCATTTCTGATTATGTAACAAGGATGGAGGGCATTGCAAATGTATTAGGAGCAGTTGATGAAGATATTGAAGAGGACAAATTGGTAAGGAAAATTCTCACAAGTTTGAGAGGAGATGAGAAATGGAAGCCATTCATTTTGTCTACTAAATTGTCATTAGATCATTTTACTCCTTATTTGAATTAGTTGCCAAGACATATGTTAACGTTTGCGCAGGATGTCAAAGGTGTTGTTGATAAGAGTACAGGTCAAGCAATGTATTCAAAGGACAAGAAGAAGTTTAACAAAGGCAAGCAACAATTGAATGAAGATGAAGGTACAACTAGACAAGCTAACTTCCTAAGAGGAAGAGGTGGTGGCAAAGGAAGAGGAAGAGGCACAAGCAATAAAGATGGAGTCAAAGCTTGCTGGATTTGTGGTAAGACAAATCATTTAGCTCATGAATGTTGGCATAATAATGAGAATGGTGGAGGATATAATCAGAACTTTAATTCAAGAGGAAGAGGTGGTAGAAATCAAAGAGGTAATTTCAAAGGTAGAGGTAGTAGAGGTTACTTTGGAAGAAATGTAGGTAGAGATTTTCAAAGTCAATCCTATAACAATACCTACTACAATTATGCTTCAGATCAGAAGGAGGATTCAACCTTGATTATGAATGCAACTTGTGAAAGACAAAGTGAAGATCAAAGAGTCTTCTACATAGACTCAAGGTGTAGCAATCACTTGAGTGGTAACATAGCTTTGATGACTGATTTCGAGAATAAGGTGAGTAATCATGTGGTTCAAACACGTGATAATACAAAGCACAATGTGAAGTCAATTAGATCAGTGAAGGCCAAGGATGGGAGCACTCTTTTGAGTAAGGTTTTGTATGTTCCTACAATTCCAAAGAATCTAAGTGTAGGGCAAATTGTTGAGAAAGGTATGAAGTAAGGTTTACTAATGATGGATTTTTTGTGGAAGACTCTAGCAATGGGTATAAACAAATTGTTTCAGGGAAGAAAGAAGGAAGGTTATTCACATTGAAGATTCAAGGCAATTTTGGTCATGCCTTGTTCACTTATGGACGACATAAGCTCTCTGGGTTAGATCTTTGGCAAGGCTTGGATATTTCAATGAAAGAGGTATGAAGGATATGATTAACAATGGTTCAGTGCTTGGATTGCCTAATGTTGCAGGTCAACACATGACATACAGATGTGAGGTATGTAAATTAGGTAAGGCTCATAAGCAATCATATACTAAGCATGGTTTCATTTATTTAGAGAAGCTTGAGTTGGTACACACAGATGTGTGGAGGTGATGAAGAAACTTTGAATCAGAAAAAAGGTAAATCAAAGGTTCAAATATTTGATGAAGAAGAGAATAATGAAGTATAAGTTGAAGTTGAAGAAGTGCCAAGGTTTGATCCAGAATATGTGATGGACCAAAAACTTCAAGAAGTTGAGAACTGAGAAGGTCATCAAGGTATAAATGGCAACCTACAAGGTATAGCTATGATACTTCATTTTTTACCACTAAAGATTATGCTTATATGGTGAAAGCAAAGGAAGACCCTTCTACATATAAGAGGCAAAAGATAAGGAAAATTGGGAGAAAGCTATGCAGGAAGAATATGATGCATTGATGGAAAATGAGACATGGGATTTGGTTCCTAAACCAAATAGTCAGAAGATCATTGGATGCAAATGGGTCCACAATGTAGGAGATAAATTAATCTCTTTGTGTTCCAAGAAGCAACGTACAGTTGCTTTGTCATCTACAGAAGCAGAGTACAAAGGAATGGTTGAAGCTGCAAAGGAGGTCATATGGTTGAAAACTCTCATGAAGAATTTTGATATCATTCAGAGTACACCCATTATTCATGGAGATAATATGAGTTCATTGTATCTAACTGCTAACCCTGTTTTTCATGCCAGGACTAAACACATTGAGAATCAGTATCACTTCTTAAGAGAGAAGGTGATTGATAAGGAGATTGAAGTCATACATACTTCAACAAAAGATTAGGTTGCAGATATGTTAACTAAAAGCCTGGATGGACCAAAGCTACAAAGATTCAAAGACATGGAAGGTATAAAGAAGATAGAGAAAACCTCAATTGATGATTGAGGAGGAGTTGTTGATGCATGACAACCATCAATTGATGTTTTAAACAAAGGTTTGAAGTCAAAGGATGAAGCAAAGACCAATACATGAAGATTGAAGTTAGTGCATAATCAAAGAGTGAAGGCTTGTATATACATGTATATTAAACATGATTATACTTTTGTAATAGTCACGAGTTTGTACAAAATATCTATATATACAAGTAGAAAGTCGGAGCATGTATGAGAGATTATGAATGACCAATTGTAAGAGTCATTAGATACTTTGGAAGTGAAGAAGATATCTCTCATCAACCAAATGTAAAGTTGTCCTTAATAGAAGAAAAATTGTGCCTGATATTTTGTTCAGTGCTCCTTCTGTGTTTAATCTTTTGTAGAATGCTTTTGTACAAGTCTAAGTCTATAGTAGAGTGACCTCTGTACAAGTTTTCAGATTCTAATTGTGATCACGCTAAGAGAATTGAGAGTAGGAACATTTACATGTGTAAATGTGAAGAAGAGAAGACTGCAACAGGTGCAAATTAGATGATAGTATTTTGATCAGTTCTCATTCCACATTGTAAAGTTTTGAGCAAGCAAGCACTCATTCTTTAAGTTGGAAGGTAAGTTTTCTATGGCTAAAAGCATTTGAATAAATGGCTTGTAGTTTGAGAGAACTATGCACTAGAAGTTACAGTTGTCAAAGTCGATTGTACAGAAGTACAAAAGTCGATTGTACAGAAGTACAGTTTTAGACATATGTGAGTTGTTTGGAGTAAATCTCCAGATTTACTAAACATTTTGAGAAGATTTAACTTAGAGAAGGTGTGCAAATACTAGGCAACACCTCATACAAAGTTTCATTGAAAACTTTACATGTTCGGTCAGTCTATGAGTTGATAAAGTGAAGCAAACTTTCTTTGTGTTGAGTTTGTTCATAGTTAGTTCAAAATTTTGGTAATCTGGCACTAGTCCTCCAAAATTAGTTAAGGTTTTGAGTTATTCTTGATATAGAGATGCTCTAGCATCAAGGATAGCTTGTTCTTTTGGAGATTAACACTCTCCATCTATATATATACATATACATATACATATACATATACATATACATATACATATACATATACATATACATATACATATATGTACATATACATATACATATATGTACATATACATATACATATACATATACATATACATATACATATACATATACATATACATATACATATACATACATATATATATATATATATATATATATATATATATATATATATATATATATATATATATATATATATATATATATATATATATATATATACATATACACATACATACATACATACATACATACATACATACATACATACATACATACATACATACATACATACATACATACATACATACATACATACACAGACACATACATACATACATACATAGACGCATTTATACATACGTATGTATGTACATACATGCATGCATGCATGTATGTATGTATCTATATATATACACACACACACACATACATATACAATACATATGCATATGCATAATGCAATATGCTAAATTTTTGTAGCTTTACAATTTACACGCAGTTTATAAATTACAATGACACTACTATCTAGATGTTAGAAACTTAAAAGACCATGTACGATGTGGCATCATCATGCAACGAGCTTCTCATGTATGATGTGGCATCATCTCAAATGATAAATCGACATCTATATGATATCATCAATAATCTTAAGAGTCTTAAACTCTAGAAACAAATCAGTCAATGCCAAACATCAAATGAGTTGGAATCGGTCCATCTTTTCCCCTAGAAAAAGGGGGTTCACGAAACGCGTTTCTGCCGTTTCCGCAATGGCCGTTTTGGTCGTAGCGTTTTGGAACGGTCGAAATTCCGAAACGCCGCTTCGTGCAACTATGCTGTGTGTGTGTGTGTGTGTGTGTGTGTGTGTGTGTGTGTGTGTGTGTGTGTGTGTGTGTGTGTGTGTGTGTGTGTGTGTGCGTGCGCGCGAGCGAGAGAGAGAGAGAGAGAGAGAGAGAGAGAGAGAGAGAGAGAGCACTAATTCAAGGCAAGCTTCATTAAAGAATAATGGAAACAATTGAATTAAGCAAGATCAGAACAAATACAGAATCGTCATATCAATGACAACATAAATTACAGTCAGGCTAGCTGCTATCAGAAGCCTGAGGTTACTCTGCATACCAAAAAATCCTACATGACTGACAAAATTTCATCAAAACTACCAGTGCTATTGCTCAAAGAATTTGAAACATCTTCTCTATACGGGCACATACAATCTGGTGCAGGGTAAGTATAAACTGAAGAGCTAGACTTTCGAAGTTCATGCCCCTTCAGGTCACTATGACGACGCATGGCTTGCATTTGCTTTGTAAATGTTTCCCACCTGTAAAAAAAAGAAAAATTACGCATGATACTATTTATGGCCAACCAGATAACATGCTTTAAAGGACATACTTGTTACCTTATTTTTGGATTGTCCAACAAAATGGCCAGTTTTCGTTTGTCTGGTTTAATGGTCTTTGAGTGACCCTTGTTAAGATATCGCCTCTGGCCAATAAGGAACTGAGGAAAATTGCCTCCTTGTGTAGTGACAAAGACCTCACTATGGAGGCATACAGTGTAATCTAATGCTGCAAGCCGAGAGGAGTAATTCTGCATTGAGAAAGTAGACGTTACTTGATTGCACATATTATATTCAATTACCAGATGTCTAGACTCTGGAGATTCCCTGCTCTTGTAAAACAAGCAAGCTGTCACACCCCTGTCCATCTCTATCTCACCTCCCAAAACCTTCCCTACCCTTTTACTCTTCTGTGACTTTAAAACAATTTCTGGATAAAACAATAGCGAAGACAGAAAATTGAGATAAAAGCGAGGTTCATTTTGTTTGGTGACCTTTGTGCTGGTGATTTCGTTCTGTTCTGTTGCATTTTCCCCTTGCCCCCACTTTCCCCTTCAAGCAAGGCACCCCCTTGGCCCCCCCTTCCTCAAGCATGGCACAACCTTGCTCCCCCCCCTCTCAAGCAAGGCCCCCCCTCCCCCCCCTCAAGGCAAGCACCCTTCCTCTCCCCCCTCCAAGGTAAGCGCCCTTTGCTCCCCCCCCCCCCTCAAGGCATCACCTCAGCCACCTTCACCCGTTGGACCATCGTACCTAGCCAACCTAGGTGCCCGTGCGCCCTAGCATCACCCGGCCGCCTTAGGTGCCCTTGCCCTCCCGGGTTGCCGCCGTTTGGCTCCACGCCATCATGGCTAGCGAATACGATGTTGGCACAGCGGGTCTAACCTCCGGAACGGAACGCACCAAGAATGTGACCGAATGGCGCCAACATCACAAAGCCCGACGGGAAGCCTTAGAAGAGGAAATCAACCGGTTACTCCTAGCGAATGCAAACTTACATGAACGTCTCTAGGAGGCTGAACTCAACACCGAGCTCAACACCCAACCTAATACCAATCTAATCCCACCCAACCCCGACCAAGTCCACAACCGCATAGACCGGCTAGAAGACGTCCTCTCCCACCTAGCAACCTTAGTCGAAATGCACATCCTAACCAAGGACAACCGGAACCCCAACTGCAACCTCAATCAAGCCCCCAACCGATGCCCCAACCAACCACCACCCAAAGGTCCCAACCGGATCAAACCCCCATAAATCCCATCCCCACCACTCAGCTCCAACCGATGGATCTCGATGACCCAAATTCCTTCGGCTTCTTCAAACCAAATCAACCCGACAAGTACGGAGGCAGCCGCAAGTCCATAGCCGTCAACCGATGGATTGAAGCAATGGAAAGCTACCTCCATATGCTCCGGGTTGGCCGCAACAACTCGACGCGCATCGTCGGCCAATTCCTACAAGATGAAGCCTCTGCTTGGTACATGGTGGAACTAAAGAAGCAAGTTTGGCCCTCATGGGAGCACTTTAAAACTACCCTCATCGACTATTTTGTGCCATGCAATGAAGCATTCCAGGCAAGGGATGAATGGCAGAACCTACGTCAAGAGAAGTTCATCGGACCATATGTTTCCCAATACCGCAAACTGATGCTCCGAATCACCGACATGGCAGAAATCGATCGGTTACACGGGTACCTCTACGGATGCTCCTCGTACTACCGAAAGGAAGTGAAGAAACAAGACCCCTAGACTTGGGAGGATGCCGCTCGGATAGCAGAACGCCTCAATGATGCCTACTCTAACTGGCTCGCATGGACGGGCGATGGAGGTCAAACAAACTGCTGAGACACCTCCTCAAACAAAGAGCAAGGATCAACTTACTGTGAGCCTCTCGAGAATCAACGGGGACAAGGAGTCAAAGCCATACCGGCACCACCAGAAGCATGCTCAGGATCCCCGAACCGAACCAACCAAAACCGGTGAGACCCTCGACCCGTTCCAGACACTGCCAAGGGAGCCACCCAACAGAACGGTGCTAGAGGAAGCAACTAGATACCAGAGTGCAAGCGATGAAGGGACCCTCAGGGGAAGAAACGTTCACCTCATGGCCAAAGATCACCGAGATTCACAACGATGATTCGGAAGACTCATCTTCGCCCAGGCCATCCACCTCGAAAGGGAAAGCTCAATGCAACTCGATTGCACTGCCTATCATACACCAAGTTTTCATTATGGCAGAGATCATGGGCGAAAGGCTTCCCGTGGTGCTAGACACCGGCGCCACACATAACTTCATGAAACCTCAATGCGCTCAACGCCTTGGACTAAAGCTAAGCAAATGCCACTGCATGTCCGTGGTTTTTGCCCAAGGTGAAGACAATCATGTGAAGCACGCGAAAGGGGTCCCGATTACGCTAGGTTAGTGGTTCGGCCACTCGAACTTCCTCATCATCCCCATGGAGACATTCGAAGTCATCCTAGGACTTGAATTTAGGGATCAACACCTGATCTCCTTCTTCGGGAAAGGGGTAGACAAGGTACTCTTGGACTAGAACGGGAAGGCCCTCATCGTCGATTGCAACCGGGTTCGTGCCCCTAGGGCAGACTGGCCGTCTGACAACGAACACAAGGACCACAAGCAGAAACACAGGGCAAAGAGGAGTCACACGAAAGGGCCTCAACCTCAAAGTACCCACAAAAGACACTATCTCACAAGCAGTTCAGGCGGGCAGTGAATCAAGGCGGGATAGCCCACTTATGCATTCTCAAGCCGATGGAAGAGGAGACAGGACCAAAACCGATCGACGTATCAAAAATTGGTCACCCGAGTTTCCAATTCCTCATGGAAGAATTTATAGACGTACTCACAAACACGCTTCCACCCGGCTTCCCCCCTTAAGGAATGTCCAACACAAGATCGACACGCTTCGAGAAACACCCCCCCCCCCCCCCCCCCCCCGTCTCAAGCCCCATACAAGATGAACGAGACCGACTTACAAGAACTCAAATGGCAACAGCTCGAGTTAGAGGAACAAGGGTACATCCGACCAAGTAGCTCGCCGTACGGTGCTCCCGTCCTCTTTGTGAAGAAGAAGGATGGCTCTCTACGTTTATGCATTGATTGTTGAGCCCTCAACAAAAACACAATCAAAAGCAAGTACCCAATCCCAGTGATGGAGGAACTTCTTGACCGCCTAGGCAAGGCCCGATACTTTACACGCATCGACCTCCGCTCTCGGTACCACCAAATCCGGGTAGCACAAGGGCATATTGAAAAGACGGCCTTCAAGACATGTTATGGCAGTTATGAATGGCTTGTCATGCCGTTTGGCCTCACAGGTGCCCCAGCCACGTTCTGTCGGGAGATGAACAACGGCTTCCTGAATATGTTGGACCTCTTCCTCATCATTTACATCGATGATCTCCTCATCTATAGCCGCACTTTGGAGGAACACTATGAGCACGTGCAGGTCTTCTTGCAGCGTTTACGTGAATGTCGGCTTTCCGTCAAGCCCAGCAAGTGCGAGTTTTGCATGAAAAAGGTGGGATTCTTGGGGTTCATCGTGTCCGAACTTGGGCTTCACATCAACCCACAAAAAGTGGAAGCGGTCCTTAAGTGGGCTCCCCCAAAGTCCGTGAAGGAGGTTCGGGAATTCATCTGCCTTTGCCAATTTGCTCGTCGATTCATCTAGGGGTCTAGCAAGATCGCGGCTCCACTTCTCGAACTGGTCAAGGAAAACGAACCATTCAAATGGGGTCCCAACGAAAAAGATGCCTTCGAAGCGCTAAAGGTGGCCATGTGCAATGCTCCCATCCTCAAGCTCCCGGAGTTCAACAAACCATTCAAGGTCCACACGGATGCCTCTGGCTTGGCAATAGGCGGCGTGCTCATGCAAGATGGGCAGCCCATGGCGTACGAATCCCACAAACTCACCGGACCCGAACTTAGATGGAGCACACATGAACAGGAAATGCTTGCGGTAGTCCATTGCTTACGCAAGTGGAGGCACTATGTGCTGGACAAGCATACAAAAGTATTCACTGACAACATATCCTTGAAGTACTTTGCTTCCCAACCTAAGCTGAGCCCAAAACAAGCAAGGTGGCAAGACTTTCTAGCCGAGTTCGACATCCAAATCCTTCACAAACCGGGCAAACAGAACATCATGCCAGATGCATTAAGCTCAAGACCCGAAATCCAAGCAATATCAACCGTCTCCTCTGACTTGAAAGGCAGAATTCACCGAGCCCAAGAGCATGATGCCCATGTCCAAGAAATCATGAACGAAGTCCAAAGCGCCAACAAACCCGGCCGCTATACGATTCAAGAGGGCATACTCTACCGCAAAGGCAAGATCTACGTGCCCGACGACTTCGAACTACACAAGGAATTGCTCTGGGAAGCACATGATTGTAAAGTGGCCGGCCATGGCTGTCAAAACCGTAGTTACGAGACGCTACACAAGCACTTCTACTGGCCGCCATGAAGGCTCAGGTACAAGAATATGTAGAAACGTGCCCGACGTGCCAACTTGTCCGCCAAGACAGAATCAAACCAATCGGCCTCCTTCAACCCCTATCGATTCCAAACCGACCTTGGGACATGATTAGCATGGACTTTATCACCGAGCTCCCACCATCCCAAGGATACAACACCATATTCGTGGTAGTGGACTACTTCACTAAACAGTCTCACTTCATTACAACCAAACTTCCTCTCAACGCATAGGCTCTGGGACACCTCTTCTTCACACACATTGTGAAGTACCACAAGCGGCCATTAGCCATCGTGTCGGACCGTGATGGACGCTTCCTAAGCTGACTCTCGACCGAACTCTTTCGCTTGCTCGGAACATGACTCAGATTCTCGTCAGCCTACCACCTGCAAACAAATGGACAAACGGAACGACTGTATCAGACAATCGAAGAATACATCCACAATTACGTGCGAACCGATCAGAAGGATTGGGCCAAA